>SZWC01009349.1:0-15725 GCA_023375785.1 Penium margaritaceum | reverse complement strand
TTGGCGTAGGCAGCAGAAGTCAGCGGCATGAACTGACGTTGGTGTAGGCAGCAGAAGTCAGCGGCATGAACTGGCGTTGGTGTAGGCAGCAGAAGTCAGCGGCATGAACTGGCGTTGGTGTAGGCAGCAGAAGTCAGCGGCATGAACTGGCGTTGGCGTAGGCAGCAGAAGTCAGCGGCATGAACTGGCGTTGGCGTAGGCAGCAGAAGTCAGCGGCATGAACTGGCATTGGTGTAGGCCGCAGAAGTCAGCGGCATGAACTGGCGTTGGTGTAGGCCGCAGAAGTCAGCGGCATGAACTGACGTTGGTGTAGGCAGCAGAAGTCAGCGGCATGAGCTGACGTTGGTGTAGGCAGCAGAAGTCAGCGGCATGAACTGGCATTGGTGTAGGCCGCAGAAGTCAGCGGCATGAACTGGCGTTGGTGTAGGCCGCAGAAGTCAGCGGCATGAACTGGCGTTGGCGTAGGCAGCAGAAGTCAGCGGCATGAACTGGCATTGGTGTAGGCAGCAGAAGTCAGCGGCATGAACTGGCGTTGGCGTAGGCAGCAGAAGTCAGCGGCATGAACTGGCGTTGGCGTAGGCAGCAGAAGTCAGCGGCATGAACTGGCGTTGGCGTAGGCAGCAGAAGTCAGCGGCATGAACTGGCATTGGCGGAGGCAGCAGAAGTCAGCGGCATGAACTGGCGTTGGCGTAGGCAGCAGAAGTCAGCGGCATGAACTGGCGTTGGCGTAGGCAGCAGAAGTCAGCGGCATGAACTGGCGTTGGCGTAGGCAGCAGAAGTCAGCGGCATGAACTGGCGTTGGTGTAGGCAGCAGAAGTCAGCGCGGCAGCAGGCTGCTTCAGCAACTTGTTTGGTTCGAGAAGGGCCTTCGAAAACTTTAGGGGCAGTGGACGGTGAACGCGACCAGCCACGTGGCTGGCCGTGTCTGGGGCCGCTGCTCCTAGACACGACCAGCCACCTGCCAGCTGCAAGCTCATGCAGGCCGGCGGCCGGGATGTACTCGCACCGCCAACTATGCCAGCTGGTTGCTGTGCTCTGTCATCATCCGATGAGCTTGATGATTTGATGGACGCGTGAAAATTTCTTGAAAGCGGGTTCGGCACAAGCTCTATGACAGTCATGGCATCACTATCGAGTCTCTCCAGAGGTCGTGGGGATGGAGGCGGAACGTCCGTCCGTGTAAAGCTTCGGCGAATGTGGATGATGACGATGATGATGGTGGTGGTGGTGAGCCAAATGAGGCCACTGGCATGCTTCCATGCCAGTGGCAAGGAAACGCTCGGAATTGCGTTCACCATGCCGTGACAGGATGGCATGGCAGACGCTTGCGTGCTGGGCCGGGAGGGGTGAGGGGGTGGGCGGGGGGGGAGGAGAGAGGGGGGGTGGTCTATCCGGTGTGATCACCTTCACACGATCACGTCCACAGCAGAGAGAGAGGGGAGAGACGGAAAATGAAGCGACTGTATTGGTGCGGGCAAGATCGTGGTTGTCGATTCTTTCGCGTAGAGTTCGAAAGACCGCGGCTCAGAACTTGTGCCGCAGGAATTGCTGAGGCGGCCATCCCGAATTTGCTGCATGGATCATGCAACTCACTGCGAGTAACCCTAGTGTGCTGACGGGGCGCATTGCCAGCGTTAAAGGGCGGGAAGGTGGTGAGAGAGAGGGGGGGGGGGGGGGCAACATGTCACTGTCATGGCGTCGCAATGGCTGCGCCTCCTGGACTAATTTCAGATTCAGACGAGCCATGGAGGCGTAGCAGCACCATGCATCATGACGATGACGATGAGCCTTGAACAATGTCAGCGGTATGATGCCAGTGGCATGAAACGGACGTCATCAAATGCCAACTCGCGCTTTCCCCCGCATTATGTTTTTCTATACCTCTCTTTCGAAGTGACGTTTTGACAGTGGCCTCGTTTTCTCCGCCCGGTAAGCTGTCAACATCGGTGGAGCAGCCACGTCCAGGGACTACCAACGGCAGGAACGACATGGCCCATGACACACGAGACTCCAGGTGGCTCCATCGGGAGCTCCAGCCAGCGCAACGAGCCGCACACATGCTGCCGTTAAAAACACGACTGGCGTCCTGGCGCCTTGAGTCGGCCCATTTCCTTCAGATCTAGAATGAAGGTGAACCATCCCGTTAGCTCCTTGTCTCTTTTGCACCAATGGTCGTGACCGACTGAAGCAGGCAGAACACATCAGCACCAAGATCGCCTGGAAGTTGATCCCGGCTCTTAGGTGCTTGCAGCTAAATAGGATGTAAATAGGGATTTGGATTTTTCCACCAAAAGATAAGGATGTAATAAAGGAAATTTTAATAATTTTTTTATTTAATAAAGAGGGTACAGAGCCCGATTCGACGAAAGAAGTCAGATTCATACGATTCAAGGCAAATGTTACCTTTCTTACAGGTGTGACCTGTGAAGATAGAACCATATCTGGTGCTGAAAGACTCATGGGAAGTTTTGAACGATTTTTTCGACCAGGGAGGAATGGGCTTAAGCCCAACGTTCTTGCCAAATGAACTAGAATATCACAAAGTGAGTAACCATCAATGTCGTGTTATACGCTAAAGGCACGTGAGGGAAGGGAAAAAGGGTGATTCAGGGGAAAAGGCATCACACAATCGTGTGAGGCGATATGTTAACCAATAATTGGTCAATACAACCTCTTCATCCACGTGTCGTACAAACATCTTACAGTTGAAAATCCACTTACCCCTCAACATCGAGAAAAAACACGATCCCCACATACTAAAAAAAAAACCCGATTCTCCATGCAGAAAGAAAAAAAGCAATTATCCGCCCCATGAAAAAACAAACATAGGTTTTAGTTTCAAGGAAAATAACAAGTAACTCTTGTGAGTAGAAAACTGTCATGTTGTTTTCCCATGCCATGTGGACTCAATATGCTCACGTCAACATTTTTCGTGCAATAGTCAAAACTCCCTTAAAAATAAATTTGTGACAAATTGGTGGAGTCTCATGGAGGAGGGGGTTCCACGACTCCCAATCACTTGAAATGAAAACTGATGGGTCTTGTTGCATGTTGTTTACATGAAAAAACTATAGTTTGAGGTTGAACAATGGAAAACATTTTTATAATGAATAGTTCGCAACTCCCCATTTGTGAAGACGTGATTTCGGCTGACAGCCGCTAATAATAATAATAATAATAATAATAATAATAATAATAATAATAATAATAACACATCATTGTGAGAGTCCCCCAACCCCCCTCACCCCCCGCCCGTCCCTCCTCACCCCTCGCTACCCCCCTCCCCCTTGTGCGATCGTGACCCTTCATTGCAAGGTCCTCAATTGGAAGCGCAATAGCTGAGGAGGGGGATGGAGGGGGGGGGGGGGGTCTATGAATAGGGTGTAAGACTTGCAGGTAACCTCTTGACTTTTTCCACACACAAATAAAAATTGCAGGTGACTAAACTGAAGTGAGGCTTACGCTTGCAACATCAGCACAGACACAATCGACCATGCATTGTTGGCATCTTAGCCGAGTGCAAGAGTGGCACTCAAAACATTCAATCTCAATGTCCTTGAGTCGTTAATTGCTGCGATCAACGAAACATGTTTGGTTTCTCTTAGCATACAATAGAGCAACATATGGCAGGGGGCATGCACCCACATATGCTTGTGGTCCATGTGGTTGACTGTTATTGTTATCATAACTGCTTGGAATAGGTAGTTAGGTAATGTCGGGTTGCTGATCGTTTGGGACCAGACAACCAGGATGTCCCAATGTGTAAGAAACCACCGGCAGCAAGTTGTCAACCGGTCTGGTTCGATCTTGGGGTGGCGTTCGGACCCTTCATCGAGTCTCTCTCATGGGTGGCCCAGTCAACCGGCCAACATCACCTCGTTGCCCAGTTACCGTAACTTCATTGTATTTCCACCTAGGTTTCTTCTCCAGGGCCGAGCCTTTTTGCTCCGTTCCATGGCTCTGTGTGCGCATTCCCTCTCGTGCGTGCCACACCCTATACCCTAGCTTCCTTCACCTCTTAGAGGGGCAGTTGAATGAATAGTGAACGACACGCATTCGCTGGCATTATCCTTGTCAGCCCCAACTCCCCCGTCCCACCACCACTTGCGAGAAGGGGACAGGTCTTGTGATGTGATTCGCCTACGTCTGTTTGTACAGCTTACTGTGACCACTTGACCGTGTCCATGCTCGTGCAAATCCTTGATGCGGACTTAGCCAGCGTCGGAGCACTGAAGAGTGGTGGCTCCACCCACCAAGAGCTGCCAGACAGTTTCCATGGCGTCCCGACTGCTTGCCGGGGTGCTCTGTAGTTTTTCTACATTCGTGAGAGTTTTCTTGGTGGACTGGCTTTTGAGCCGGATTTGCATGTTTTTCATTGTGTGTGCACCAATTGATGTCGAACCCATGTGTGTAACCAGTCGTAGCTTCCAGCTCAAGATTCTGCACCAATAGGTTCAGATAATGTTGCGTTAGGATGCATGTGCGCACAGTTATAGTCAAAACTTTGGTTTTGGGCCGATTGTAGGACAAACTGACATTGTCACGTGCGTCATGTGCCGTGTGCCGCATAAGGTATTTATGACATGTGCTTGTCAATAATGTTGTTGAATTGAGATGGCGACGAGATGCCTCGATCTCGATCTAGTGTCTCACATCATTCGAGACGAGATGTCTCATACCGTACTGTACAAACGAGAGTGTCTCGATCTCGTACCGATCTACACTTCAGGTTTCTCGATCTTGTATCAATCTTGATTTTCCATTGACAAATCTCCACCATGTTTTAGGTTTTTCAGATTGTTGACATAGTATTCTCACCAGAGATATGTGAAAATTGTAAGTATGTCTGATATCCTCCCCACCTGGTTATATCACCATGTATCATTTCAAAAAAAATTCCCTCATAAGTGGCTTTTACTTCCAGGATCATGATTGTCTCATACTCATGTGCAAGAAACGTGGTGCATGACGTGCAAATTATGTCAACGCTCTTGTTACAAAATCATTAGATTGCTTGAAACTACTTTTTTCTCCTTCTCAGTACTAGTCTGTTTGTAACGCAAACCGTGGTGAGTAATAGGTGAAAACCACGCAGAATAGACAAACAAGGGTCAAAATGGCATTCAGAAGCTTCAGGAGTTAGATGCATCTGCGATAGAAACTTGACAGTGAAACACGACGAAGCATCATTGGCTGAAGGGAGCATTATGTCAGAGGAAAATCTGTTGTTTGATAGTGTAGAACTGCTTATTTCTTACAAACAAACACACCAGACAGGTCCCAGGATAATCTGTGGGCCCTGCGCATGCGGGACGACCCTCACGCACAATGTCGGCGACAGAATTTCGCCCATGTTCACATCATCCTCGCTATCGTCGAACCGTGGATTGAACCGCCCCGCGCAGTTAATGGGCAACCAGTCAAATCTTGGTATTGTACAAGAATCTCGTACCGGACCAAGGTAGCGGGCCGACTGTCTTGGTCTCGTCTCCTCTCGTTCAAGACAACCGAGATTGTCTCGATGTCGTGCGGTATGAGACAACGAGACGGGAATAATTTGAGACCAGCGAGATCAAGACTGGTCTCAATATCGATTCAATAACATTGCTTTTCAATTTTCTTTCTCTCTCTGCATTACTAAGTTTTTGGAGCTTATGAGACTTTGCACGTCTCTCTAGCCTTGTTGTTCCATGCACCTCCTTGCTTGCTAGTGCTTGCTAGCTGACTGGAAAATGCCGTAGCCTCAACAGCAGCAAGGCTAGGAAGCTTACCAACAGTTTCCAAAGGGGAGATAGGAAGGGGGATGGCGGGGGGGGAGGGGGGTGGGAAGGGATGGGGTCGATAGCAAAGGCCGCAATCAACCTTTGCGTGACCCATGTTCCCATGCTCAAATATTGTCGCATGTCGATGCTTGAGCATGGCAAAATTTGGTGGAGGAATGGGTTGTATTCTTTCGCGTTAGGGGAAGTTGGGCCAGATTGTCATGAGGCAGGGATCGATCGGGGTTTGCGTCTTGAGGTGAGGGGAAATGAAGGTCACATATACAGAAGCAGAAAGAAATCAACATTTTTTCCAAGTATCATCTTATACTTAACCTCTTATCACAAGTGCTTGCATTGTATCCATGTGACATTTCTATGAAGAATATGTTGTTATGTCTCTCTTGGTGACCTTTGAACTTGACGCCATTCATATGCAGGTGGGCCACAGTGGTCGCTAGCTACCTTGGTGGTCTCTCCCTCATTTTTCACGTCCCTGTGTGAACAAAAGAGTAATCCCTGTGTCCAGTTCATGAGGGCCAATTTTTCGACACCATCACTTGTGCTGTTTGTCAGCTTAGTTTTGTAGAGCTCGGTTTTCTGCTTCCCCTTCTTCTTTCGGTTTGTCATTTTGCCACCCAAGTGCCTTGTACTATTGCCGGGATCCGTCCGGCTCCTGTGGATTTGCCACAGATCAGCCGTTGCGCAGTTTGCACGTACGATGGCCTTAGAGAGGGTGGAGGGCATATCCCTCTCGCTCACTCCTTGTTTAATACTCTGACATTTCTAAGCGTTTCTTCGTCGTCTCTCCACCTTTCTAAGCACCGTCTATCACGTTGTGCTCTATGCAACGTACCCTTTCACACAAAACGTTGCTTAGGGGGTATCTCAATTCCCTCATGGTATCAGAGCAGTAGAGAAACCAGAGTGTTGCATTCCACCATAGAGCACCAGTAGCTACAACAGAGTTTCCTTGGCTGGGCTAGGCTAGGCTGGGTTGGGCGCACAGATCCTGGCAACATGATGGTCCTAAGCGGAGGGCTCACGACATGAAGTTATCCAGTGGAGCCGGAGATGGAAAGCTGTCGAAATTTCTCGGCAGCTTCCTTCATTGCATCTGCCATCTTGGCGACGAACTAACTAGCGGCATTCTGAGCTGCCATAGCTGCCGCAGTAGCAGCAATGGCTGCAACCGTAGCAGAACCTATGACAGTAGCAGTCTCGTGGTAGCAGTAGCAACGGCCGCTTTCGATTGCCGTGGCGGCAGTTGCTGCAGCAGCAGTTGCTGCATATCTCCAGATCTGGAAGCAGCACCATCTCTAGCGATTGCCTTCAGATACAGCTGTAACAGCAATAGGAATCGCAGCTACGAGGGCCAGCAGCAGTCGCATCTCTAGCTGGCACTGGCATAGCAGTAGCAGCAATAGCAGCAATAGTGGCAGCCACAGCTTGCAGCAGCAGAACTCGCAGCTGGCAGTTGTAACAATAGCAGCACCTGCTGGTGCTTGCAGCAAAGCGTGCATTGCAACAAGCAACAAAAAGTAACACTTGTAGCCAGCGGCCAGCAGTGAGCATTAGCAGCAAGAGCAGCCACCTCGCAGTTGCGCGCAGCTACAAGGAACACGTCATCACACCACATCAGCATGTTGCGGCTACTACACATCAGCACGATGCGGTATCTGTTGCTCGTAGCAGAAGCAGCCATCGCAGCACGCCCAACACTCATAGCAGCAAGCAGTAGCAGCGTGCGCATCCGTCAAGAAGCTACATCGCAGCTTCCTCCTGCTCTTCAATGGCCCGTCATGTCGTGGCCAATAGACTCATGGTCAACGGACCCATCGCACGACAAGCTCGTTGACCAGAAGTCATCCGGAGAGTCTCGGTGCTCAAGACAGACATTAAGCACACCAAAAAAAAAAACAAGGTGGCGAGGTCAACCTGGGTCCACCCACTCAACAGCCCACTCTCGATGACCACCCTAACAGCTGTTGTCCTCTATTTTTACTTATGTTTTTTTTTCTTATTTTAGAACCAGAACACGTGGGAATTTTCCCACTTTGGCCAAGACCCGGGTACTTGGATTTCTGTCCAAGTACCTCGGCAGACCCTATGTTCTCTAACTTGGGATCCTTGCACATACCCATCCGTTCGTGCACTCAAGGTTACAGAGGGTGAGACCTTCGCTGTCGTCTCTTTGGCAGCATGAATTCTTCTGTGATGCCACTGCTTGGTACCTCTTGGGCGCAACCTGACTTGGTCCCGTCGTTCTACGGACCGCCTTCGGCGGCGAATACTCCTCTTTCATAAATGTACACATCAGCTATGTGCGGACAGTCGTCCTCCAGCTACACGTCCTCACAGTGGTTGCCTGCGTTAGCATCATACATCATTCCGACTCCTCTGCCAACCGTCTCATACTCCTACCACCTGGTTACCCATTGTTCCGCCGCCTCACCCTCGGCATCTTCTCCGCTACGACCACACGATATCTCATGTGATGTAAGTTTGGCGGTTGGCCCCCGGGTTCACCATTGTGAGTCAGATGGATCCCTTCGTGGAGTGTCGTTGGGTAGTCCGAGTGGGAGTTGTGCATGGATTAAGGAATGGCAGCATGTTACATGTCCATGGCTTTTGGCCCATTGTCTGGGTCAAGCTCCGCCGCCTGTTGCCAATTCAGGTCGTGTCGCTGCATGTCATGTCTCGTCCCGTGTTTTTGTTTCTCATGGTTTCTGGATTCTTGATTCTGGAACCACTCACCACATGACGTTGTCGCGTGTTGTGTTCGTGTCGTTAGGGCCTGTCGGGGACGTCCGTTTTATCTGAACTGGATCAGGAAATATGCTGCCTGTCCAGGACGTTCGTGCAATGTGGTTTATTGGACCCTCCGGTGACGTATTCCTACCTGATGTGCTGTATGTCCCTGCACTTATAGTGGGCCTGCTGTCGGTCACTATTCTTGATAATCGAATATTGTGGCGTTAAAACTGTTTCGTTGTACTCATCTAGGTGTGTTGTGCTCCGTGGCCTTTGTTGTGATAAGTTGTATCATGTGTCTCTATTTACACATTGCACGTCCACCACTAGCATTGCTCATGCTCATGTTGCCCCTACACTTTCTGTTGAGCATACGCACTTGCTTCATCGTTGCATTTGCCATGTAAGCACTGTTGCTATTCACAGCTAACTACGTCATTAGCCCGCCACTGGTCTGGATGCTGCTCTATTTTACGCTCCTTGTACAACAGACGGCATTGACTGTGTGCAAGGCAAAATGTATCGTTCCCCTTTCCCTGTGTCCACATGTCGCACCCATGAGCCTCTCGCTCTTGTCCGTGCTGATGTCATGGGGCTGTTTCCAGTTGAGTTCCTCGGTGGTGGTCGTTATGTACTTTGTCTGACTGACGACTATTCTTGCTTCTGTTGGATTTTTTCCCTCCGTCTGAAGAGTGATGCCGGTCCCACAACCGAGTCCTGGCTTGTCTAGGCAGAGCATGCCTGCCAGTGCAAGCTGCAGTTGTTTCATTCCGATCATGGTGGTAAAATCATTGGACCTCACCTGTGTTTTCTTACGTTGGTTGGTGTCCGGTTTGAGTCATCCTCCCCCTATACCCCTTAGCAAAATGACGTTTCTGAACATTGGAACAACACTCTTGCAGATGGGGTTCGCACTATGCTGATCGAGCGTGTGTGAAGCTTGCGCTTATGAGGCCATGAAGTACATGACTAAGGTGTGGAACCGGGTCCATCATGGACCCGTTCGACACCACGTCACTCTGTATGAACGCTGGTACCACTGTTGCACCGACTTGCGCCTTGCGCGGGTTTGGGGGTGCATTACCGGTGTCTGGCTCCCTAAGGACCAACCCGATGGGACGCTCTCGCCTCGCGGGCGTCTGTGCCCGTTCATCAATGTCTCGCCACAGTCCAAGGCGTGGTGTTTCTAGGATCCAGAGATTCATCGTGTCATTGAATCACGTGAGGCTATCTTCTTCGAGAGTAAGTTCAGTCGTGATATTCCCATCGCGTTCCCTCTCTTGGCCCAGTTTTGCGTGTTGTCGGCAACTCTCGGGCCGGCTAGTCCTTGGACGGCTCTCCACACTCACATATACCTCCCGTTTCACCTACGCCCCCACCGGTGTCCGTCTCGGCACCCACGTCAGTGTCGCTCCTTGTGTCATTGCCTGGTTCGATGGCACCTGCATTGTCGTCTACCTACCTTTCTGTGTCCACATCCACTTCTTCTTCCTCATCTGTGTCCGCGTCACTGCCAATGACATCACTTGGTGTTATCTCTTCTTCATCCCCAGTAGCATCTCCTACATCCTCAGCTGTGTCCTTGCCTGTGTCATCCAGTGCCTCTCTCCTTCACCCTAATCCCTTGCTAGTTCCTTCCGTAGCGGACCCTGTAGCTCCTCCTCTCTTGTCCGTCCCTGCCCTAATCAGTCAGGCTCTAGGTGGCCGCGTGTGTCCCTTGCATTCCTCCTCTTGCCATGTCCCCACTGCCAGTCTGCCTGTGTACGCTCGTCCGTCCGGCCCGGCCTTGGCCTCTTCCACAGACCCGCTTGCTGCTGCCAGTGGGATGGATGCGCTTGGTCTGGCAGTGGTTGTCGTCCAACCCAACTCAGAAGTCGGCTATTCCATGATTGTGGACGAGTTCTTCCGTGTTTTCGTCGCTGGGTCGATTCCTGTCATGTCGCACACCTCTGCCGCCATTGTACTAACCTCTCATGGCGATACGAATCTTCCGTCTGATCCGGTCACCATTCGTGTAGCCCGCTCTACTTCAGATGCGACTCTCTGGGAGCAGGCTACGCATGAGGAGCTCGATGCAATCACAGAGCATGGCGTTTACGACTTGGCGGACCTTTCACCTGGTCCAAAAGCCATTGCTGCCCGTTGGGTGTTCCTGTGCAAGTGCAAATCCAACGGCATGGTTGAGCATTACAAAGCTCGCCTCACTGCCAAGGGTTTTTCTCAAGTGCCTGGTGTCCACTACGATGCCACTTTTGCCCCTGTGGAAAAGTACACCACTGCCACGGCACTACTTAGCCAAGTGGCCCAGCATGCCTAGGAACTCCACGTCAACAACACATTCTTGCACTGACCCCTCGATGAGGAGATCTACCTCGTTGAGCTACCTGGATTTCACGATGGTACTGGCCACGTCTGGCGCCTTCGCAAGGCATTGTACGGGTAAAAGCCGTCTCCGCGCGTTGTTTTAACCTAGGGACATTTGTCACCATTAAGCGTGGTGGTTACCGTCGCAATCCACTTGACCTTGCTCTCTTTGTCAGTGACCCTATGGCACCGTTTTTTGTCGTCCTGGTCTATGTGGACAATCTCCTCATCACCTCTCCGGATCCACAGGCTATCCGGGCTGTGAAGAACCTCATCCAATCTGCACACAAGATGAAGAATCTTAAACCTGTCCGTGTCTTCTTAGGCATGGAGATTGAGCGCGACTGTCAGCATCGCATGCTCACCATGCATCACGCCAGGTATGTCCGTACTCTGGGGGAGCAGTTCGCAGACCTCCTGGCTTGTGTACCCCATGCATCTACGTCCATGACACAGGCTCGGCAACGACTCCTGAAGACTGTTGACCGTGTGCGGTTGGAGGAGCTGGTAGACGTCATGACCTACCTCCAGGTCATCAGGTCTCTGATGTTTCTTGGCACTACCACATGTGCTGACGCTACGTTTGCGGTCAACTTCTTTTCCCAGTTCTCCTAGTGCCCACTTCGCCTCCATCTTGAGGCGGCATTGTGTGTCGACCACTATGTCGTGTCCACACCCCTTCTCAGCTTGTGTTTTCGCGCACAAACCTCTATTGTCGTTGATGGATACACAGACAGTGATTGAACCCAGGATCATGACGCGCGCAACCGATCCGGTTATATCTTCTTGATCGGCGGTATCGCGGTTTCCTAGAAGAGCGGAATGCAAGGTTGTGTCGCATGTAGCTTGACTGAGGCTGAGTATATCGCTCTGGGTGTGGGTGTCAATGAGAGTATTTGATTGTGTGCTCTCATGCTGCAGCTACACAAGCCCATTCATTGCATTACTCTTCGCTTCGACAATGAAAGCATTCGCCGCATTGCTGAGCACGATGACATGCATCACACTCCCACAAAGCACATCAACATTTAACATCACTTTGTCCATAAATGTATTGCGTGTGGTGATGTGTGCCTGATTGGAGTTGACTCCCGCCATCAGCGTGCTCACCAAGGCGCTCTATAGTGGGAAGTTCAATGTGGTTGTGCATGCTGTTGGTCTCCAGTCTCTTTGTGCCGATCTCGGTTGATGTGTCTCCGTCTCATCCTGCTCTGTCACCCCAGTTCTATCCCATGTTGTCCGTTCCGCGCTGGTGTGGCTCCTTGCTCCTGCTTGTGGCTCGTTGTTGCCTGTCTGTGCCCATTGTGAGCTTATGGCGTCTGGCGTCTACGGGTCATGAGGGGGTGTTGTTATTTCTGTCTTGGTGACCTCTGGACTTGACGCCATTCACATGCATGCTGGCTACAGTGGTCGCCAGCTACCTTGGTGGTCTCTCCCTCATCTTCCACATCCTTATGTGCGCACATAAATTTTCTCTATGGCCAGTTCACGAGGGCAAGTTTTTTTACACCATCACTTCTGATGTATGCTAGCTTATTTCTGTAGAGCACGTTTTTCTGCGTATGCTGCTTCTTTCGGTTCGTCATTCGGCCACCCGAGTGCCCCATACTGTTGTCTGGATTTGTCTGGTTCCTGTTTGGTAGCTCGTATATATTTTCATGGACTTTTCCACAGGTCAGCCGTTGTGCGGTTTGCACGTATGCTGGCCTGACCGAGGGTGGAGAGGATATCCCTCTCTCACTCATTCTTGAATGCTCTTACAACTCTAAGCGTTTCTTCGCCGTCTCTCCACCTTTCCAAGCACCGTCTGTTATGTTTTCGATGCAACGTACCCTTTAACACAGAACTGTGCTTACAGGATACCTCTTTTCCCTTGGAGTCCTCTTACAAAGTTTTTGACATGATATCACACAGCTACATGCTGACTTAGTCTCTGCTCACAAGTTGTGCCATTTGAAACTCATCTCTGAAGCTTAATGGGTGGGTCGAAATGTATTAAAAGAATATTAGTGAAATCTGACTTTTCTTGCTCATCTTATGGAGGACTTTTGCTGCAACGAACTGTTTAAATGCGAGGTTGCTACAGCGGCTAAAGCAACAGTGGAAGCGGTGAGATCTCGAGCCGTGCAAACAGCCAGATGCACCACTGTGGTCGTCACAAATGAGGCTCGAGGTGAAGGAGAACACACTGGCTTTGAAGAAGTTTCAAGAATTTTTTCCTTTGTCATTCTCTCCTGCTGATAGATAATCAGCAGGAGAGAATTCTCTTTCTATTCCCCCAGTCCCTCTCCTCTTTTCTTCTCTGAACCCAGAAAGTCCGCCGATGATACATTGGCTGCAACGAAGGCAAGACTTCTTGCTCTTCAACGCAAGGGACGGTGTCAGGAGAAAGTGCTCACCAGAATGTGTGTGTACGAATGGCCATGTGGCCTTCACCATCATCTACAGGAGGCTCGCATGGGGCTCAGACATTGGCGCAAACCTACATAACACGAGTCAACGTGAACTCACACTACCCCAAGGGGCCGACACCATCCACATCTCCTACCGCCCTCCTAACCTCATCCATCTCCTCCTCACTCAAGGCAAGCCCTCCTCCCCCTCCCCACACCAGACCAGCGAGGCCTCCTACCCGGTCCTCACCCCACCCTTCCTCGACACCATCCTCCGTTGCTCCAACCCCGTCTTCCGTCACCCCATCCTCCACCTCAGCCACTTCCTCTCCCGTCCCCAGCGCGTCGGCCAATCGGACGGCATTCGCTCCGACGATCGTTAGGTAGATTTGCTCGCGCACTCGTGGCATGGTGTCGGGTGCGAGCGTGCGCTCGGGCATCTGCGCCGACTGAATGAGCGGCTGGATGGTCTTCAGCAGCAGCAGCTGAAGGTCCTTGTCGGAGACGAGTAGCCCGTCTGAACCCGCCATGTGGCGCAACGCGTGGAGCGCCACGTCCTCGTCCTTTGCTCCCACCGCCACGCGGAATAGACTACAGAAAAGGGACAAGGAAGAGTGAGGCCATGACGATGAGGGCCCACGGGAACCGAGCGAGCATCATCCGTGGTAGGCATGACCAGAGGCGACGATACGTCTCCATCAAAGCTTTGAACATCACCTGAGAAAACATACTCCTGACTTATTGGAACCAGGCAAGGATCACCGGTGGTAGACATGACGAGACGTCTTTCGGAAGCTTTGCACAACACACAAGAAAACACGTTCCTGGCTTACTGAAACCAAGTGAGGATAGTTGGTGGTAGACAAGACATGACGTTACGCCAGGAGCTTCGCAAGAAAACTCATTCCTGGCTTACCGAAACCAAGTGAGGATCGTCGGCGGCAGGCCCTCCTTGTCAAGCTCCTCCATGATGAGTGTTGCACGGTGGAGGTCGGCGTCTTCCGCACACTTGTCGAGCAGCGCCTCGAGGCCGGTCCTTGACGGCGCCACCCCCATCTGCAGCATACACACAACAGTCGAGCCAGCAGGGAAAACAAAAACAAGAACAGAATAAATATATCAATGAAACTGGTTCGAAAACTTCTCAGAAGACGTCATGTCCTCCATGGTAAAATCTCTCATGAACTCGGCTGATTGAGGGGTTAACATCTCACAAGACATTTTTCCACATTCTTGAGAAATTTCTACAGCCTTGTTGCTGGTGGGTCCCTTGATTTGTGCTGAGACATTTTGCAAAACGTCCTAGTAAGAAATATTCTGCTTGTTGTGGGTCCACACTCTTCCGCACATTTGTCCAGCAGCGCTTCAAGTCCTAGTCCTCGACGGAGCAGAACCACTCCACCGTCAACAGATCACCCTCAAACGGTAAATTGCTCGACACCAAAACGTCCTTGACAGCGCCGCACCCATCTGGATTAAACAGATTTAGACGTTTTGCCAAACGTCTAAATCTGTTTAATCCTGCTGTTTGACACCAAAACGTCCTTGACAACGCTGCACCCATCTGCGAGACACCAAAACGTCCTTGACAGCACCGCACCCATCTGCGAGACACCAAAACGTCCTTGACAGCACCGCACCCATCTGCGAGACACCAAAACGTCCTTGACAGCACCGCACCCATCTGCGAGACACCCAAACGTCCTTGACAGCACCGCACCCATCTGCGAGACACAAACGGTGAACCCAACCGACCCACGCGTAACGACAAAGAGACTTCATCGACAGTCCTCCCCAGCGAATTGACGGCAAAGGAAAGGGAGAGGGCTAGCAGCAAAGGAACAAAGTGTAGGGCGAGGGGCATGGAGGCACAGGAAGCTGTCTATTTTGCAACAGTGACCTTTCTGCAATGCTTCTTCTCTCAGAGTTTCCACTGTCTCTGAGAGACTCCCTAGAATTAAAATTCTTAAGAAAGATTGCAAACCGTCGTAAATTTTAAGAAAATGGCTTGCAAACCGTCTAAATACGCCCATGAGCGCCAAGGTCTGGAAGATAACAGCACACTGGCGGCGTGTGCCTGCCACCAGAAAGCGCTGTGCCAAGTAAGTGACCAAACGATTGGCCCAACTTGCCAAAGTCCTCTACAACCGCCACACCTTGCGCCTACGACAAAGGCACAACTGAGAGAGACAATGTCAAGAGGTCCCAGGCGGTAGTGAAGGCAGTGGAGGCCCACTGCTGCCTACACCAATGCCAGTTCATGCCGCTGACTTCTGCTGCCTACACCAACGCCAGTTCATGCCGCTGACTTCTGCTGCCTACACCAATGCCAGTTCATGCCGCTGACTTCTGCTGCCTACACCAATGCCAGTTCATGCCGCTGACTTCTGCTGCCTACACCAACGCCAGTTCATGCCGCTGACTTCTGCTGCCTCCGCCAACGTCAGTTCATGCC
>SZWC01009348.1:47315-70088 GCA_023375785.1 Penium margaritaceum | reverse complement strand
CATGTGAGCCCCAGAGCTGTCCTGACCAGGCTACGACAGCCGTGGGTCAGGCTAGTGGACAGCTGGCTGTTGGCAGTTCAGCTTCCAGCACGCGCTGAAAGCAGGCCTGCAAACAAAATATCCTCCTCTTTCCCCTCTCTCGCCTTCATGCTTCCTGTACACCATGCACACACACCCGAGAAACACCGACAATGAAAAGACAGGGTCCTGCAGAAACGGAGACTATGCCTCCCTGCACAGCTATGCAACCTTGCACAGCCACCCTCAGAGCAGCCTGCCTGGTTGGTGGTCAGACAGCCTGACCATCAACCAGGCTCGGCCCGTGACAAACCAAGCAAGCAAACATCTTCGGCCACCGCCCTCGGGCCGGCAACAAAATCAGAACAACCAGCCCCACAGCCAACCCCAGTCAAGGCACCCAGTCACCTCACCCCGTGGCCAAAGCCAAAGATGCCATGGAGCAGCACAATGGGCGCCACAGCTTCCTCCTGCTCCTGCTCCTGCTCCTGCTCCTGCTCATCGCCCACCTCCTCAACGTCCCCATTCCCATGCCCTCCCTCCTGCATCTCGCCCTCGTGCCTCCACGACCCTCCTGTCCCCTGCTGGCCTTGCTGTTGCTGCTGCTGCTGCGACCGCCGGAGCCGCCCCTGCCGCTTCTCTCTGTGCTGCTGTTGCTGCTGCATCAGCTCGCCCCGGGTGGCAGGGATGTCGGTGCTCTGCATGGACATGGTCAGAGCCGCCATGCGCCGCCCTGCCAGCCGCCGGAACCGCCGGAACAGCAGACGCACCAGACCTAGGCCCATCGCCCCGACTCCGCCGCCGGACATCCATTCCGCCGTATCATGATCGCCGCCTTCTGCTCGCTCCCCGTCCTCTTCGCACGCCGCTGCCGCCGCCACCGACGCCGCATCCCTTTCCTCCCCACCCGTGATCGGCCATCGGAGAGCCCTGAGGGGCCATGCTCGCGCGAGAGAGGCCGCGGACGCGGCCAGCGCGATGCTGGCCGCACGCTTGGCAGAAGCAGAGGAGCCCCGCGACGCCAGCGCCAGCGCGTCGGCCAGCACCGCGCACAGCACGATGAACGCGGCATACGCGCAGTGCACGGCCGTGCTCAGCAGAACCTCCACAACGCAAGCCATGTGCCCCACCAGCCTCGTCGCCGACGCCTGCCGGGCCCGCTGCCGCTGCTGCTGCTGCTGCTGCTGCCGCTGCTGCAGCGCATTTCGACCCCCGGGCGCCATGCCTGTTTTCGTCACCTCACACCCGTACCCGCAATGCTGTTTTCTCCGACGCTGTTGTTGCTGCTGCTGCTGCTGCTGCCGCTGCCGCTACTGCTACTGCTGCTGCTGACGCTATGTCTCCTGGTACTGCTGCTGCTGCTGCTGCCGCTGCCGCTGCCGCCGCTGTTGCTGCTGGCCCTGTAACTGCTACTGCTGTGGCTCTTGCTGCTATGGGACACAGCTGCCTAACGGCAAGAACAGCCGCCTTCAACTACGGCGTGGCCGTAGGCAAACCAGCGCTCTAACGTTATGCCGCGATTGTAGAAAGAGCGTCCATTTCCTTGCGCGGTCGCTCTACCAGAGTGAGCAACTCCCAGCGCAAGTGCTGTTGCCTGCCAAATGCTAGAGAGTCAGCTTGGCTACGGCAAGATCAGAAAAGGGCGATCTCCGACCTTCGGCCGCGGCGTTGACAGCTTCGGTCAAGTCGACGCATGCGGACACACGCTCAAGCTTCAAGATGATTGTGGAGTCTTTTGAGGCTCGGGTCTCTGAACCTCTGGGCCACAGCGCGGCGACGCGGTGGAAAAGCGATCTGGCAGTTTGCAAAGGCCAGGAGGCCCCGAGGATCGAGCGCTGAACCCACGCGCAGTCGTGGCGGTTTGCAACGGCTGCACGTCCCCAGCGGCAGCGATGATGTACGGCCAGCCCAGCCCCTGCACGATCGCAGCTGCGGCCGCTGCCCCGTGCGGGAGACGGCGCATGCGGCCTCAGCTGGATTCAGCTGGCATCGGCCCTGCGCGGGCTGGCTTGTTGGCTTTGTGGGCTGGTGGGTCGACTGAAGCAATGGGGCGGAGAAACCCAGAACGGAATCAATTGGAACCCCAAGGCTGCGCTTTCGCTTAGCCCGACGAAGCCGACAAAGCCGACGAGGCTGGATAAATCGCAGGAGGGAGGAGATTCGTGTGCTGAGGCGAGAGTGGCAGCGTTCGGCGTTTGAGCGGCAGCTGGCGCTGTCGTGAGCTTTGCAGTGCTGTAGCTCCTAGTGCTCTTAGTGTGGTGTTGTGGAGTCAGGAGTGGGGTGATGTGTGCGTGATGGTCGGCATTGGCTGCTTATTTCGGGTGAGAAGCCGACGGACGAAGACCAGAGAAAAAGTAAATTCCGTTTGACCGTAGGCTGGCCGACAGGGCTGATGTCTGGGCGGCGTTATTGGCGGGATAGAAGTTTCCACGGCGGGAGAAGAGAGTGGGAGAAGGATAGAGGGGACGGTCAGGTGGAGGACCAGCAGAAGCTCCCCGTTTTTGGTCGTTCCGTCGACAGAAGGTCTGAGGTCGAAGGCGGGGGATGGAGGGAAAAAGGCACCGGCGTTACTGAAGAAGGATGTTGGTCTCCTTGGGCGCAGGCGGACGATGGCGGAGGGCGTCGTCCCGAGCGTGCGTTAGCGAGACCAGCAGCTGCCCTCGGTCGGAAGGGGAAGAGGGCTGAGCTGGCCGCACGCGGCGACATCACCGATGAGTCGTGACGACAGCAACCGCGCACTCCGATCTCCCGCGCGGTATGAGGAAGATTGTCGTGAGAGAAGTGAGGGAATGACAGCCATTTAGCTTTGGCCGGATCCCCGATGAGTCAGCCAGACTTGAGACTGAAGGGCCTCTTTTTGTTTTCTATTCGGGCTGACGAGCAGCCCAAAAGGGACTAGTACAGCCTACCAGTGAAAGTCGATACCAAGATGCGGTCTTGCCCCCGGAAAAGTTGCAGCAAATAGTCTCCGATTCGTTCGGACACCGCTATATGTTTCAAGGAAAATCCAATCCATTCGAGAGAATTATACGGATAGAGGAAAGTCTCCGGTCATATGCGTGTGTTAGACAGCTACTTGCAAAACGTAGGTGTTTTCCATATGCGAATCTGGGCCAAAATGCGAAAGACAGCCTCTCCATGACTCGAATCGGCTTCCAACGACATCATATCACGAAAGTTGCAACCAGATGGTGATGACGGCGACCAGCACGCTTTTCATCAGAGACAATGCAGCACCTTATCTGCTCTTTTGCTTTTCACCGAAACTCCCTCAGATACGCTGTGCACCCAGGCCAGCACGCCAATCCTCGAGGCAATCCCTAGGATGGGTACGTCGCCAAGGCCCCCGGGAACGCAACCAATCAGACCAAAACGAGAGATACGGAGTATCCACTCCAAACTCTGGAAAGCTACGATCATGTACGTTGTGTCGCGCTTTTCCTCGTCACAACCGACTGAAGTCGGGGACACGCATCAGCACCGAGACAAGGAAGAGGATTAAACCCAACGCCTCAAAACGGGCATTCAGGTGAGAATGCGTGTAGAGAGGGGTTCTTCGAACAGAGTGAGTTCTGAAGAAATATTAAGACAGAACTGAAGTTCATGAATGATAAATCTACCTATTCTCATCACCTTACAGGAAGATGATATGATCCCAAGGATCATAGCTAATGTGATGTCACATGCATGCTTCGTCAAAGTGCATGCGTCAAAATTTTCGTTTCAAAAACATTAAAAAATCTTTTAAAAAACTATTAGTGAAGGGGATTTTGTAGACGGTTTCCATGGGGGTTCCAAAACTCTCCATTAGGAAAAAGGGAGCCTCAGGGCTCGACTGTTATCTCCGGGACAGACACGCTCGCACAAAAAATGACCTCAAAATTCTTCCACCACTTAGCCGATGACATTTTGGCCACCTTTTCTGACCTCTATTATTCCATTCCACAACATCGGCTACATTCCAAACATGTCTACAGAGCTATTGCGCGACGTATTGGCACTTCCATACTTTTTTGTCAACTTTTTGAAAGTGCAAAACTTTCATGGGCATGCCTTGATACTCTCAGATTCGGACGACTTCTCAACACAGTTTCTCGAGGCACCCGAGACCCCCAGGCATGCCTCGCTGTTGTTTCCATTATTGCTCTCAATAATTCCGACACATGTCATCATTGTACTCTCATCACTAGTCACAAGTGATCCAAGTGTTCCAATTCCTCGAAAAAATTTCGGTTCCGCACCTTCTTCTTGTGAACCATCCACTTGCGCTATCGTAACACTTTTATCATAATGTAAGTGCACTCAAAGGGCAGCCTACGACCTTACTCCAAGGCGGAAACCTTGGACAAGCCTTTGAACATAAATCTGACGTCAAGACGATTGCAGAACTTGCAAGGATGGCAATGAATGGATCGAACACACCCAACAAGCTGCATGAGGGAATACAAAAACCCCCTCAGCAACGTTCTGTGTGAGAGGGCATGCTGCATAGAACACAATGGGACAGACGATGCCCTGAAAGGTAAAGAGACGGCAGAGATATGCTTTGAAACATAGAAGTTGAGAGAAAATAGACAGACAAGTGTGTAGATGTAGTCTCATCCACTTGCGAGTAACTAGGCACATTAGTCCAACCAACTAACCGAAAGATAGGCAAACCCAGCAGCAAGCTCCTAAACAGCAACAGATTAGAACCAAAAACACGTATGGGCTCCTTGATTGTCCAAATGAAAATTGCATGAAGCATTAGGTGCAAAAACGGTACCTCTATACAGTTGGATCATGAACGAGCAAGTAAAGCGCCACTAAGAAAATAGACCCCGAGAGGTGGTAACCGAGGAAACTCTCGAGAGCACATTGTTGATTTTTCCCCACATCTCTCATTGTGCTCTGTTGTGTCCTCCCAGCTTGTGTACATCGGCGTGCAGATCACTGAAGGCGAGACTCGACGTTGCTTGAGTTTCGTCTGGTGGAGCCGACGCACGCTGAGGACTACACGCAGCTCGATGGTGTTGTGATTTGTGACGTTCGTGTACAGTTTACTGTGACCACTCGGCCGTGTCCATACTCGTGCAGATCCCTGAGGCGGGCCCTGGTGACACCGGTGCGACGACTTGCGGTGGACTACCGGCTTGGAGCTGGTCGACTACCGTTCCAGAGCCCCAGATGCTGTCGGGACCCTGTGCTGTCTTTTCTACAGCTTGCAGGCGTCCTTCAGCGGACAAGCCATGAGCCCTATTTGCACGTTTTTGCATTGTATGTCCACCGTCTGATGATGGATGCATGCATGTGACCAGTCGTAGCGCCCGTCTTTTGATTCTGCACGTCTAGGTTCAGACGGCGTAGCATTCTGACATGTGTGCGCAGAGTTACGGCCAAAACAGTGATTTTGGGCCAGTTTTAGGACGGCTCTTGGACTGCCGCGTGCGACACCCGCCGTGCGCCGCGGCAGGTATTTATGCCTTACCTATCATTTGTTATCTCTCTCTGCATATGCTATTGAAGCATTCTGACACTTTGTCTTGTGTCTCCTAGCCAAACCCTTGCCGTTGTGTGCACGACCTGTGACTGTCGTCACCGTTTGACCAGGCACTAACGCCTAGTCAGCAGCTATGTTGCTAGGAAGCTTCCACGCATTTTCTCTTGGTATCAGAGCTGTGAGACAGTTCTCACTGAGCTGCGCAGCAGAGACGCAGCAGAGCAGCAGCAGAGCAGCAGCAGTGAGAGTCACCGCTGCAGCAGATTCCTTGGGGCCTGTCGGAGACAGCCGGTTGCCGTCGGCGCAGCCCTCACCCACCATGTGAGATCGCAGCAGCGCTGTTGCCACCGTGCCAGCAGCAGCAGCAGAGGCAGCAGCAGCAGTGTAGCAGCAGCAACAGCGGTGCGTCACGGCTGTAGTGAGCGCAACCGCCATCCACAGCCGCATTGGTAGCAGTAGCAGCGGCGGTAGCAGCAGCGCAACAGCAGCAGCGGCAGCAACAGCGCAGCAGCAGCGGCGGCAACAGCAACGCAGCAGCAGTAGCGATAGCCGCGGCGGCAACAGCAGAGCAGCAGCGGCAGCAGCAGCAATTGCAACAGCGCAGCAGTGGCAACAGTAGCAGCGCGCGGCGGCAGCAGCGAGCAGCAGCAGCAGCGCAGCTGCTGCTACCACCGCTGCATACGCAGCTTCACAGCTGCTGCTGCAGCTGACAGCACAGCTGCAGTAGCAGCTGAGCGGAAGCTGCTGCGTAGCTTCTGCGCAGTCGCCGCGAAGCGGCTGCACGCTCGCGAAGAGTCGCGAGGAAAAAAAAACGAAAACAAAAAGGGGGAGAGAGGAGGTGAGCTGACGTCAGCATTTTTGTTTGCTGACGTCATCAGGTCGTGCTGATGTCAGCGACCACCTGCTGAGGTCAGCACCATACTTGGCCAAGTTTTTTGCCGTACAGTCAAAAGTTGCCAGCGTCTCAAATCCTCGAGAAACGCTGACGGTTCTGAAATCCGACAAACTTGACCTGTCGCCCCATACTGAGCGGCAACATGAGCCTGTCCGACAACAAGGAGAAGGGACCAGGTGACCCCTCCTCCTCTTCGTCTGGTGTACTGAGTCCACGCTCGCAAGCCATTGAGGACCTGCGAAGCCAGCAGGATGAGATGCGTTGCCTCCAGAGAGAGCAGACTGACGCTATCCGCACGCTGACTGAGCTTCTATGTTCTCAGTCCACGACTCCTCAGCGGGCTTCTGAGGGAGCTGCCGGCGTCGCGGTCTCTACCCAGCAGTCAACTCAGGCACCCGTGACAGGCACTCGACCTGTCCCACCACCTGCTGACCTCCTGGATGATGAGCCACTCATGACACGCATTACGGATGATTCCCCGGCTCAGGAGATTCGAGTTCTTCAGGAGCGCCTCCGTCAGCTGTAGACGGGCACCCGATCTCCTCCGTTTTCCCCGATACGATCGTCACCTGACTACCCCGGTGACCATCCTCTTCCAGGAGTCTTTCCCATCTCTCGTCCTACTCAGCCTGCGGTTGCTCTCCCCACGGAGCGGCAGCCCAAGGATTTTTAGGCACCACCTCCGTGGTACATCAGTGAGGATGGCTTCATTTGCTAGGAGATCCTGTTTCAGGTGTGGGCTACTTCTGAGGGAGTGTGGCCTTACTACCACAGCCCGTACCAGTAGACAGACCCAACACTGGTACTGACAGCAGCCCGGGCCATGCGCGGACTCCTCTACGCCATGCCACGCGAGACCGTCGTCGACTTCCGCCCCTTCCTTGGCGAGGCCGATACAGGCGCCGATCCCCGTGGAGGTTGGGATCTGGCCTTATCCCTATTGGCCGCAGAGACGCACGCCACTCGTGCGTCACACATTCGTGCTTTCCATTCACTCCGTCAAGGGCCTACGGAGCCTGCAGCGGATTACTGGAGACGCGCCATGCACATCTACACACACTTGGGGACCTCAGGAGGCACACAACTGTGGCCGCTTTGTACGATTATGCTCAGAGTTCGCCTCGAGTACACTGACATCTTCACACGGTACAACGACGCTGTCCTCAAGCCCTTCTCAGCCACTCTGCAGCAGCTTCCTTGGGCACATCAGCTCTTCCTTCAGGTGACCTCAGCCCGCGAGGCAGCCGTAGCCCATTAGGAGACTTCCCTTGCTGCAGCAGCCATCGCATCACCACCATCTTCCCTCCTGCAGTCTCCCTCTTCCTCCTCCATCACTTCCTTATCTTCCTCTTCCTCTTCGACCCTGTCTACACCCACGCAGACACAAGGCATTGCAGCAGCCGCCCAGGAGAAGAAGAAGAATAGGAAGCGTGGATCGGGTCAGCAGCAGTCGTCATCCAGTGGTAGCAGTGGCCGTTCTGTACACTGTTACAACTGTGGAGGCGCCCATCGCTATACCGAGTGCCAACAGCCGCTTGACTGGGCGCGGATCACTTGTGGGCTCCATGCTGCTCATGCTCTCCGTTCCACGTCTGGCACGTCACCCGCATCCTCCTCCGGACGCGCGGCAGCCATGACTGCAGCTGTTCCCGCCTCCTCACCGGCGAGCAGGAGCGATCTGGACCCGCGCAACCGCACCATCGCAGAGCTTTGCCACCTTCTGGCGCTCCGTTTTCAGGGAGGTGCGAGTGTTTTATCATCGTCGGGTGGTTCACACACTGCTTGTTCGTCCGTTCCTGTGGCTCGTGATGATGCGTGTGGGGGAGCACAGTCTGCATGTGATGATGATGGGCCTGACTACACCGAGTGGATTCATGAGTCTCATCTTTGTGTTGTGCATTGTTCCTCCCCACTGACGGCTTAGCGTCCCTCTGATGCCGAGTGTTCCATTGCTCGTTGTACAGTGACTTCCACCAGCCGTGACTCCGGTGGCACTTGGATCATCGGTTCTGGTGCCACGCATCACATGACGTGCCGTCGTAGTGACTTTGTTGTTCTCGGTCCAGTCACTTCTGTCCGTACCGTTCATACAGGGTCTGGTCAGTCCTTGCCAGTCCATGGTGTTGGGGTTGTATGCTTTGATGGTCCGTCTAGCCCCTTATACCTTTCCGACGTGTTGTTTGTGCCTGATCTTGAGCTCAGCTTGCTTTCTGTGCGTGCCTGCACCTTGATGGGTTTCTTTGTGGAGCATACCGCTGACTTAGTGACTGTGACAGCTATTGACACCCGCAGTGTCGTCCTGCGTGCTTCAGTCATAGATGATCTGTATCGCATCGCTCGGCCCTCCTCCCCTTGCTCTTCCTCGTCCTCCGATCGTGTCTTTGTCACTGGTGTTCTATCTCCGAAACACCAGAGGTTGCTTCATCGTCGTCTGTGTCACATGGGCCCTGACACTGTGTCGAAGCTCATTCGGACACAGCCCGCTCTCGGCCTTGACGTGGCTTCTTTCGAGAAGCCACCAAGACTGATTGTGTTTTTTGTGCTCAGGGGAAGATGCAACAGTGCACATACACTCACTCTCATTCCCGAGCGCTTCGGCCTCTCGAGCTGGTTCACTCAGACCTTCTCGGCCCTCTCCCGATCGAGTCCCTGTCCGAGAGGGGCCGGTATGTTCTGACTCTGATTGCAAACTTTACCCGGATGCGGTGGGTCTACAGCCTGCGTCAGAAGAGCGACGCCGCCCTTGCGGTTTGACTTTGGCTAGTGATGACTGAGCGTCAGTCCCGCCACACGCTACATACCTTCCGCTCGGATCACGGCGGCGAGTTCCTTGGCGAGATGGAGTCCTTTGTTGAGCACGGGATTTTTCACCAGGTCTCCGCTCCTGCTACCCCCCAGCAGAACGGTGTATCTGAGCGCTGGAACTGCACCATGGAGGATGCGGTTCGCGTCATGCGGTCTGAGTGCGGTCTCCCGGAGTCTTTTGTCTTTGAGGGTTTCGCCTACATGACTTGGGTCTGGAACCGCCTCCCGCACGGCCCGCTTCCGGACCATATCACACTGTACGAGCTGTGGTTTGGACACCGTGCTGACCCTCGTCTCGCTCGTGTGTGGGGCTCCCTGGCCTCCGTGTGGTACACTGAGGACCAGTAGGGGTCCAAGGTCTCACTTCGGGGTCGCTTGTGTGTCTTCATAGGCATTTCCCCGCTGTCGAAGGCCTGGCGCTTCTGGGACCCTACTCGTCGTCACGTCATTGAGTCCCGCGACGCGCTGTTTTTTGAGTCTTTCACCTATCGTGACTTGACTTCGATCACGGAACTCTCCGCTACCCATGTTCCTTCTTGTGCGGGCTCTTGGCGGATGGGGGAGACTTCCACGCCAGCGAGCATCTCTCATTAGGCGGATGTGTCTGCTCGAGCCCTCTCTCGGTCTCCGGCACTTGATGATCCGGCGATCATTGCCGTTGGTCCAGAGATCTCACCTGTCCCCACGTCTCCTTCTCCTCGAGCACCTGAGTCTGCTGGCACCCTTATTTCTGTATCTGATCCAGCCTCGCCCACTCCCGTTCCTATGTCGGCTGGTACTCCTGCCTCAGTGTCAGGTCCAGTCTTGCCTGCTCCAGCTGTCACACCCAGTCCCGTGTCCCCCACACACGTATCTCCTCGCATGGCGTCTCCGGCTGCCTCGCCTCAGTCCTCACCAGCTGCGGTCGCATCTGTCCCTGAGCCTGAGGTGCGTCCCTCGACCTCACGTTACTCCCGTGAGCCCGGTGGCCGTCTTCGACCACTGGATTCCGGAGCTCAGCGAGCGTTGGGCCCCGGACCCAGGCGCTCCTCTCGCAGCATCGCGAGTGGTGACCCTGGCACAAAGACCCTAGGTCTGAGTGTCCCCACTGATCTCACAGAGATACATCGAGCGTGCCCTATAGGGCACGACCTTGTCTCTCGCGAGTTCCATATCGCCTGTGAAACTGCAGCTGATCTTGTGGTCGTCAGGCCCGACAATGAGGCATGTGCACTTGCCACGGAGAGTTCTCCCTCTATGGCGCCCGACCCGGGCACTCTGAGGGAGGCTCTCTCATCACAGGATGTTGACGCTTGGCGTGCTGCCTGCGAGGATGAGCTTCGCGCTATTCGAGAGCATTGAGTCTATGAGCTTGTCGACCTTCCTCCTGGGAGGAAGGCTATTCACGTCAAGTGGGTCTTTCGCAAGAAGGTGAAGCCGGATGGCTCACTGGAACACTACAAGGCCCGCTTGGTCATCAAGGGGTACTCTCAGATTGAGGGAGTCGATTACACCGACACTTTTGCCCCTGTCGGCCGCATGACCTCAGCTCGAGCTCTGTTCGGTGTAGTGGCTCAGCGTGATTAGGAACTGCACCAGATGGATGTGAACAATGCATTCCTCAATGGCTCTGTGGATGAGGAGATTTACGTGGCTCAGCCACCGGGCTTTGAGGAAAGTGATAAGGTCTGGCGCTTGTGCAAGTCCTTGTACAGCCTCAAGCAGTCTCTACGGTGTTGGAACTGGGAGATTACCGGCACTTTGACTCATGCAGGATACGTACAGAGTAAGGCAGACCCATCTCTGTTCATCCTATCGACACCCGAGCGGTTCACCGCCATTCTGGTCTATGTCGATGACCTTCTGATCGCGTCTCCGTCCTTGGAGGCCGTGAAGGAGGCCAAGGGTGTCGTGCAGACTGCTTACAAGATGAAGGACCTCGGTCCTGCATCGGTGTTTCTTGGTATGGAGATCGTGCGAGATCGCAGACGTCGAACACTGTTGTTGCATCAAGCCCGATACGCACGAGTCGTGGGGGAGCGCTTTAGCGATCTCCTCGATGCAGTGCCCTCCGCTTCCACACCTCTCACACCCGATGGGAAGGATGCCCTGAAGGTGGATGATCCTACACAGCCGGGGGAGAGAGTGGACGTGACCTTGTACCTCCGTCTCATCGGATCTCTGATGTACCTGGCCACTACCACGCGTCCTGACATCGCGTTCGCCATCAACCTCCTCGCTCAGTTCTCGCAGGCGCCACGTGCGAGAGCCCTTCATGCGGCTGTGCGAGTGGTGTGGTACGTGGTCTCCACTCCGAACCGCGGACTCTGTTGTCGTTGACAGTGTTCGGTGGTCCTTGACGGCTACACTGATAGTGACTGGGCTTGGAGCCCAGATGGGCGCAGCCGTACTGGCTACGTGTTTCTGCTCGGTGGTACCGCTCTGTCTTGGCGAAGCGGAAAGCAGGGCTGCATCGCACGTAGTTTGTCAGAGGTAGAGTACGTTGCTTTGGGTGCAGGGGCTGCTAAGGCACTATGACTGCAGTGCTTGTTTCTTGAGCTGGGGCAGTCAGTACCCGCTATTGTGCTGTGTTACAAAAACCAGAGTGCTCTCGCCATTGCAAAGAACTCGGGTGTCTTTCATGCTCCCACAAAGCACATTGCGGTTGAGCATCACTTCGTTCGTGATCTGGTGGAGCGACGCGTGATCTCCGTCATGTGGGTTGGCACTGACATATAGTGTGCTGATTTCTTGACGAAGGCACTAGCTCGCGGAAAGTTCCTGGTGGCCATTCATTCTCTTGGGCTTCGCCCCATGCCTGAGGGTGGTTGAGTGTGGGATATGCGTCTGTGCCTTATCTGTTTGTGTCACTCACTATTGTGTTTGTACCAGTGCTGCACGTGTATGGACATGCGTACCATCGGGTCATGGGGGAGTGTTGTGATTTGTGACGTTCGTGTACAGTTTACTGTAACCACTCGGCCGTGTCCATACTCGTGCAGATCCCTGAGGCGGGCCCTGGTGACAACGGTGCGACGACTTGCGGTGGACTACCGGCTTGGAGCTGGCTGACTACCATTCCAGAACCCCAGATGCTGTCTGGACTCTCTGTTGTCTTTTCTACAGCTTGCAGGCGTCCTTCGGTGGACTAGCTATGAGCCCTATTTGCATGTTTTTGCATTGTATGTCCACCGTCTGATGATGGATGCATGCATGTGACCATTCATAGTGTCCGTGTATTGATTCTGCACGTCTAGGTTCAGACGGCGTAGCATTTCGACATGTGTGCGAAGAGTTACTGCCAAAATAGTGGTGTTGGGCCGGTTATAGGACGGCTCTTGGACTGCCGCGTGGGACACCCGCCATGCGCCGTGGCAGGTATTTATGCCTTGGTCCTGTCATTTGTTATCTCTCTCTACATATGCTATTGAAGTGTTCAGACACTTTGTCTTGTGTCTCCTATCCAAACCCTTGCCGTTGTGTGCACGACCTGTGACTGTCGTCACCGTCTGACCAGGCATTGACGCCTAGGGAAGAGGCACTGAGCCTCTTCCCTCTGGCAATGTGCTCAGCTCCATTGGCAGGCCTCCTCCATGATCGGGCCGTCGGCGGTCACTCCTACTACGGATGCTGTGTGCATGCATCCATAACTGGTACAGTTAGATCCAGTACGTCTGCAGCGTCCTCCTCTGTTCAGGATCCAAATCTCATACTAGCGTGGTACTGTTGTCACTAGGGACTAGTGTAGGCGCTGCCTGGGTTTGGGCAGCCATAACTCCTCACTGCTGTTTTTCTAGCTGATTCTGAACGCACAACTATGTTTGCAGTGTTGGTATTATGGTATGGTCTAGTTTTCAGGCAAAACGGATGACGCCCGGGTCTTGGGCTGTCGGCCGCCTGGCAGGGCTCACCAAGAAAACCTGCTAGCCTGAAAATAGAGCTATTTTCTGATTGGCTGGTGAACTGAGAAACAAGCTCTACAGAGCTGGGGTAGGCTAGTTCTTGGAGGGGTCTCCCATTGCATCTCATTCTTTATTCCTAATCCTTTACTTCTAGTTTATAGCTGCCTTTTGGTGCTTACATTGGCGCGCACATTTCTAAGCAACAAACCCAGAGCACTCAGACTTTGACTCTAGAACGGCAGATTGAGGGGGCAAAAGACTAAGCAACGAGTGTGGAAGTCTGCACGCTGCATCAACAACGATGTTACCCCAACGTGCTGCCTAGGAATTCTAGCTTGGTATCAGAGTCAGAGCGCAATAGCAGTAGCAGAAGACTGGCGTACAGGTGCCAGACAAAGCCAGCGGACCCCCACACGCGCCAGTACAGGGGACATGCTGTTGGATTTATTCCAGCAGCATTGACCAGCCTGGTGTCGGCGTCAAAATTTTCCCCGCGCCACTATGCCAGGGGAAATGCTACCGGATTTTTACCGGCTGCATTGAACCCCGCGCGTGACGCAAGGAGGTGACCGGGCAACGACGTCACGCACCACGACGATGACGCACATCTTGACGTCAACAAGGTGTGAGCGTGCTGGAAGCAGCAACAGTTACAGCAGCTTGCACAAGCAATGAGCAATGGTAGCAGTAGCAGGTAACAGCTATACGCAATAGTAGCAGTCGGTAGCAGCTAGAATTCGCGGCAGCTTGCAGTAGTAGTAGCTCCTAGCAGCAAGCTACAGTAGCAGCCATCTAAAACAGCTCGCAACAGTAGCAATGCGCAGCAACAGTGAGCAGAAGCAGCAGCCGGTTACAACACCAGCTGTAGCGAGCAGCAGCCAACATCAACCTGCAACAGCTAGCAACAGTAGCTGTAACAGCGGCCATCAACAGCTTGCAGCAGCAGCAGCAACTACAGTAGTTGCAGTTGTAGTGTCTTGCAGCCCGCTGCTCGTAGCGCTTAACGACCTGCGAGCAGCGAACTCACTGCTCGCAGCCCGCAGCAAGCAGCGAGCAGCGAGCAGCGACCCCGCTGCTTGGAGCTTGCGGCTCGCAGCGAGCTGGCTGTGATGACCGAAAAGAAGAAAAAAAATCCCCCCACTCCATAGGTGGCTTTGGAGCATTTGCAACCACCACCACAACCGCTGCAGCAGCCACAACAACCGTAGCACGAGGTAGTAGCTCAGTAGTAGTAGCAGCTATTGTTGCAGCAGCATCCGCAGCAACAGCAATAACAGAAACTATAACAGTAGTAGTAGGCACTGCTGCAACAACAACCATAGCAGTAGCAGCAACAACAACAAAAACAACAGCAATAGCAGTTGCAGACCACCACCAGCAGCAGTAGGAGCAGTAGCAGCACCTGTAGTAGCAGCAGCTGCAGCATCAACTGTAGCTACCCTGAACCTGAACGAGCGACTCTACCAACAACCACTGCTGACGTCACCAATTCTCAGCTGATGTCACCAACAAAAAAAGAATTTACAGTAGCAACTCTACAGATAACGTAGGAGGAGCTGTTAACGTCAACCATCCTAAGATGACATCACTACTGATGTCACTACTAACATCAGTAGCATAAAAAAGGGGGGACCAATGTAACGGGTCGTGTCTCCAGCTCCCATTCTGAAGTCGTCGTCAGAGTTTGTAGAATGGCGTTCTCAGTCCGTGTCATGGGCTTACCCCCTTCTCAGGACTGAGGGGTAACTGTCATCAACGACCTAGAGCAGGGAGACTTGAATATTTTGAGTCTCCGGAGGCCCATTTCCGTTTTTAACCAAATCCCTGGTTTTGGGACCCAAACCGAGGGTTTTTACCTTGAACTCGTGTGTTCGCACAATTTTTATCGTTTACTTTATGTCGAAGTTCGTCGCGAACGAACTTCGGTTTACGTTTTTCCGTTCTGGCGTGAAATCGTCGCATGCGAGGAACGCCGGCAATTTTGCGCCAGTCCTCTCGTCCTCACCCTCGCTCCCCCTATCCCTCGTCCTCGCTTGCTTGTTTGCAAGGAGGGCGAGGGGGGGCGAGGGAACGAGGCCACGAGGCCTTGCCCTCGAGGCCCTCGTGGCCCCTCAGCCGCTGATCGGGCTGAGGCCGCGATCGGCGGGTGGCTGCTGGCCGGCCGGTGGCCGGCTGGTCGCTTGGCGGGCCGCCGGCCGTCTAGCCGACTGGCAGCGAGCTGGCCGGCGGCCAGCAAAGTGCTGGCCGTCGGCCAGTCCTCGCAGACGCGAGGGGTGGTGCGCAACCACCCCTCGCTTCAGCGAGGAGGGAGGGCTGAACCGGCCCTCTCGCTACATTCCTCCCCAATTATTGTGCACCGTCTCTGTTCATGAACAACAAGCAGGATTGTCAGTTAGTGAATCATCAAAATTGTGAAAGAAAATCAGTTATTTCAATCACCAGCTAGACATGAACACGTGCATGGTACTTTGACCTAAGGTGCAACTTGTAGGTCAGCATGGCTAGCGGCCTCCCCCCTTTAGGCTGGAGCGTCCGCGCGACAACCATGTTGGGCGTCCCCAACCTCCTATGGTCGCTATCCATGAATGTTTCCCTGTGGGAATGTTGTTCACTTTTTCTGTGTTCAGGTGGTACCTCCTGCCACACGTCGATTTGTGCGAGCTACAAGCTTGCTCCAGTACTCGTTGATCACCCCTGTCGGCAAGCGAGATTCGGGCTCCCATAAATTATGTTCAGGTCCACAACCGGCCCAATGAACGAGATTTTCGCTAACAACGTGCGACCAAAGAGTACGCTCTCGGTGCTAGAGTAGGCAAAGGACCTCGTATTGGCTGCCGGCAGCAAGGACTGCTGGCGGTGGCTGAACGGTTACGTCTGCCGTGTATGGAGTGGGTAGGCTCACATGAAACACGTCATGTATCTTCATACTCGGCGGGAGTAGCAATCGGTATGCCACTGGCCCGATGCGTGCCACAATGGGAAATGACCCAATCCACTTCGGTAGAAGTTTTCTTACCCCTGGCGACTTCAGCCGAAGGTTTTTTGTGCTAAGCAGCACTTTGTCACCGATGTCAAACAAAACCTCCCAGCGACCTTTGTCGGCATATGCCTTTTGTCGCTGGCGAACTGCTTCAAGGTGACCCTTCGCCTCCTATAACAAGGAGTCGATGCGCTCGGCAAAGGCTTGAGCGAAAGGGACCTGCCCTTCTATACTCCTACTCTTCACCAATGAAGAGGGTACCACTGGATGCCGACCACTGTTCAACACAAACGGTGTGAACTGTGTGGAATAGTTCATCGAGTTGTTTACTGCAAACTCTGCCGGTGCTAGGAATTTGTCTCAATCATGCATGGCAGGGTCCACGTACATGCAAAGCATCTGCTCAAGAGTGCGATTCATGTGCTCTGTTTGTCCGTTAGTTTGAGGGTGAAATGCTATCGACATTTGTGACTCACTGTCGAAGTACTCGTGTACTAGCAAACTTTCGATCTTGATCGGAGATAATGTGCAACGGCAAACCGTGGTACTTTACGACACCCTCAAAAAAGAGACGAGCGGTCTCCTCTGCGTTCACGTCAGTGGTTGTAGGAATGAAGTGTGTCATCTTAATCAAAAGGTACACAACCACTAGTATTGCATCGTGGCCACGGGCCGTGTCCGGAAGAACAGTAATGAAGTCCATGCTAACGCACTCCCATGGATTCCTAGGAATGGGAAGCTGTTGGAGGAGTCCAGCAGGCTTCTTGTTACTAGCCTTATTCTGAAGACATGGGTCGCATGTCATGCAACATTTACGGACATCGACACTCCATCTTGGCCACCAATAGTGGTCCCAGAGTGCCTGTCCGGTCTTTCAGGGTCCCACATGACCTACGGCCAGCGGATCATGGAACTGGGAGATAACCTTTGCTCGAAGGTCTCACGAGTTTGGCACAACAACTTTTTCTCCGTGCCAGAAGATTCCTGCGGCTTCCACCAAGTCATACTTGTCCAGATTTTGATAGTCTTGAAACCAAGAATCCACACAGTATCCCATCCGGATCCAATTTACAAAACTGTTGTAATGGATAATCTCTCGTGGTGGTTGCCGTAGAGGTGTAGGGGGATCTGGTGATTGTACTATTGCTATTGTAATGACCATAAAACACCCACTGGCCTCGCTGGTAGCTTAATTTTCCACAGGCTCTCGGCTAAGTGGATCGGCCACATTGATGCGTCCTGGCTGATGTTCCCATGTGAACGAGAATCGGCTCAGGTATTTGCTCCAACGTGCCTGTTGTCTTGACAGGTTCGGTTGCGTTTGGAAAAACACCAATGGATTATGGTCGGTCATGACCGTCATACACCCTTCAGCACCCTCGAGGTAGCAATGCCACATCTTGAAAGCGTGTACTACCGTAAGGAGCTCTTGATCCCCAGTCGTGTACCGTGTTTCCGTGGGGATGAGCTTCCGGCAACTGGATGACCGTTCTGCATGAGGACGGCTCCGAGTCCTACTACCGACGCATCACATCAAACCTCCCATGGTTGCAATGGATCCGGAAGAGCTAGGACGGGCGCCGTGGAGAGAAGCTCTTTGACTTTGAGAAAAGCGTTCTCGCAGTCAGGTGTCCATTCCCAACGCACGTCTTTTTGCGTGAGCCTGGTTAGCGGTGCTACCAGGGTTGAATACCCTTGCAGAAACCCTCGAAAGTAGTTTGCAAGGCCGAGGAAAGACCGAATCTGCCCAATATTTTTGGGGCGTGGCCAGTCCAGAACGGCTTGGACCTTTCGTGGATCAACACGGATGCCGTCCTTGCTGACGATGTGTCCAAGGTATTCGAGCTCATCTAGTGCAAACTTGCACTTGCTCATTTTCGCATAGAACTTTTGTTCATGAAGAATTGCGAGAACTTCGCGCAGATGTTCTATGTGCTCTTCCATTGATTTGGAGAAAACCAGGATGTCATCCAGGTAAACCAAGACAAACTGTCCGAGTTGCTTGGCAAACGTTCGGTTCATTTCTCCCTGGAAGGTTTTCGGGGCATTTGTAAGCCCGAAGCATAACACTCAAAACTGATACTGTCCCATGTGCATTCGGAATGCGGTTTTGGGCACATCATCTTCTGTGATGTGGAATTGATGGTGCTCTTGAGACAAATCCAAGGATGAAAATACTTTTGCGCCTTGGAGTTGGTCAAAAAGGTCCTCAATCCGCAGTAAGGGGAATTGATTTTTCACCGTCAGCTTGTTCAACGCATGGTAATCCACGCACATGCGTAAAGCACTGTCCTTTTTGTTAAAAAAAAGGATCGGTGCACCGTACGGTGAGCTACTGGGCTCGATCCACGGTTTTGCAAGGTACTCTTTGATTTGGCGTTCGGCCTCTCGCCTTTCTGCAAGGCTACGGTGATACATGGGTCTGAACAGAGGAGTCACCTCCGGTTGCAGCAAAATCGTGTGGTCCATGTGTCTTTCTGGTGGAAACCCAGCCACTGGGTCTTGGAATACATACGAGAACTATGCCAATAGAGATTTGATCTCTTGTGGTGTGTCTTCCTTCACGTCATCCTCCACTTTCTACAGCTGAGCCAAGAAGCATCAACAACCTTGTCAAATACGTCTCTTGACGTGCATCGTAGACAAGCTGCCATGGACTTTAAGTCGGTTCGGTGATGATTCCGTACTCAGAATCAACGTACAGCGGCTCTGTCCTTTTTTTAGGATCAAATGCTTCAATTCAAAGCACATTAGAGCCTTGTTCTCACAGAGCCAAGGATCGCCTTGCACCACGTCAAACGGGTCAAGAAGGTTGAGTACCTTCAACGTGACACTCTGTGTGTACCCTTGAATACACTTTTTTGCTTTACAAGTACCGATCACGAGTACCGTACGGTTGTCACCGACAATAACTGCGCCATGTGGTGGCTCGTACTTCAGGCCAACCTGCCGGGTAAAGCCAAGGCTAACAAAAGAGTCGTCTCCACCAGTGTCAGCAAGTACATTCACGAGAGGACCAGCTAGGTGTCATTTGAACTGCATCGTCATGTTGCCTCCACTCTTCCGAGTGAGCAGGCTCGACGACGGCAAGCTGAGTTTGTGATGAACACGGAATCTGTACGACGGGCGTAGCAACTCCCATGATTCACCCACTCGAGTCCACATCTTGTGGGTACGTGTGAATTCGGCTAACACCTTCAAGTCTTTGAATTTGACTGGGTTGAAATCATCGACTAAAGGTATTGCGAACATGATTGAACTCATTGCCTTGAGGTTGTTTGCTTCAATCACTGTGTCACACAACTCTTGCACAGTGGTCAGTGTGGCCATCACTAAGCATGTACGGTCATGCATCTCGTATGGAGATGTAAGGTTTAGTGGGCAATGTCGGCCAGTAAGTGTAGAATGCAGTTCAACAAGAGGAGAGAAAACAATAGAGAAAATTGAACTCATAAAAAACTCAAATTGTTTAACATCCTCATCCAAAAACATGAACCCACAGTCGTGATCTAGTTTTACCCCTGAGTGGTCCCCACTAACGTCACTCAGGGATGGGGAAAACCCGCCCACGGCCCTGTCCGTTACCACGGCCGGGCCCATTGCTGCAATCGCGACCCTGTCCACGGCCATGTCCGCGGCCTCTCGCTGCACCATCCCCACAAGGTGCTATTGCTGCAGCTAATGCCGCGACCTCTTGTCCACCACCAGCAGCCTGAGGGCACTGAGTCCTAAAGTGGCCCGGTTGCATGCAGTTTTGGTAGAGCCCTTCGTGGAAGGAGGCGTTACAACGCTCACGCGCCGCCTCCAGCTCGTCATTCTTGTGGCTGCGCTTGTTGTTGGGGCCCTTGTATCCACCAGCCTTCTTGGCTGGAGGGTTTGCAGGCTGCTTGCCCTTGGCCCCGCCTCGCTTTCCAACTGACCCACCAGCCCCAATAGCGTCCATGCGCATGTCGCGGCCTTGCTGTGCACGCGCATTCCACCGTGCATCAGAGTAGTGCTTTGGGTTCGCCGAATACACTTTGCTCATGTAGTCGTGCAATGCCCTCTAGCTTGTCCAAGCTTGGCCAGTGGCTGTCGTGGTGGTCTTTGTTAAATGTTTCTGCCCCTTGTTCAGTGTTGTAGGACGGATCAGGAATTCTCTGCCCCTTGTGGAGGTATGACACCTAGATCCGTTGTAGTGTGACTCAACTATGCTCTGTCTCTTGTGAGATATGACCTGTGAGTACACCATGTGGGTGAGTGGTTGCCCTGGCCATTTTGTTGATTTGGCCAAGTGAGAGGTCATGAGTTCGATCCTGGCCCCATGCATATCTTGTTTGTTGTGGAAGCTTCCAAGAAAGAAAGTCCGTAGCTTCTTGGACGCTACATGGTTGGTCTGTCATCTTGACACTTGGATGCTTATGTGTCAAGCTCACAGTGCAAGTCTATTGGTGACGTGGCTGGTTCAGGCCACTTCCCAGGAATGTGCTTTTGAGTTCTAGGACTGGATAGACAGCTATAAAAGGACTTGTCTTGCATGCTGATCAATCAACCCTTGCTTGATGCTCTCTTGCGTATTGACGACTTGAGCTCTTCTTGAGATGTAATGCTAAGGCGTTAGTACTCTTGAAGGTGAAGTGCATGCCTGATTAAGTTTGGGGTGCATGACACATACCTGCAAAGGAAGAAGGTGTAAGAACCTTTGTGAGCTTTTTTGGTTTCGCGGCTTCTCTGCCGGAGGAAGTTAGCTCAGTAGCTAACAAAGGGTTATGGGCCCACTCCTCTGGTTAGGGAAGTTTCACGCGCGCAACCGCTAAGGTCACAAGCAGTGAGAGCGCCTTTGCTCTCACCCAACTTCTGTGTTTGCAGGGCAACATCAGCACGAGGGGAATGCATCACATCTGCACCTTTCTACCTTGGGAGCTAACATCAGCCTACATCAGCCTACATCAGCCTACATCTGCTTGCAACAGCCAACGGGAATAGGGGAAGCAGTTTCCTCTTCTCACCAACAGCCTACAACGGCCTCAAACACAGGTTCATCGGCATCAACAACAGGTGCAGCAGCTGTAGCAGTTGTAGTTGTAGGGATGGCAGGGACAGGGGAACCAGGGAATCATTCGCCCATCCTCAAATTTGATGGAGAGGGGTTTGCACTCTGGAAGTGGCAGTTTGAGATCATCATGGATGACAGAGATTTGCTAGGATATTTTGACGGAACTATCCCAGCACCAAAGGAGGAGGGTGCTGACCTTGTGGCATGGGTCAAGCTCAACAAGAAGGCTCTCGCCATTCTTGTGTCCTCCATACAACCCTCAGTCCTTTCACACATCAGCGGTTGTACAGTGGCAGCCGCGGCATACGCCAAACTCGGCAAGGTATTTCAGTCCTCCTCACTTGCCAACCGTCTCTTCATTTTACAAAATCTCATCAGCATGAGGCTTGGTGAAGGGGAGGATGTCTCCGCCTTTATGCAGAAGTTTGAGACGCTCTTGCAACAAGCCACCGGCATGGGGTGGGACCTGAAATCGGACATGCAGGCTATGATTTTTCTGATGACGCTGCCGGAAAGTTGGGGCCCCATGATAACGGTGATTGGAGGGTGGACTGAAGATCTAGTTTCCTACACCACCGTCTCTGAGTATGTGCGGAATGAAGCCATGCGTCGTAGCAGCAGTGAAGCAAACATGGCTGCCTTTGCCTCACGGAGCAGTGGCACCTTCCGCAATACCTCCTCCTCTGGGTTCAGGGGAAACAACAGCACTAGCAACAGTGGAAGGGGTACAAAGCGCCAAGGAAACTGCCATAACTGTGGCAAGGCTGGACNAGTGGGTGTCAACGGTGGAGATTCCGACCTCAAGCTAGAGGGGGTGGTCTACTTGCCCTCCTTCACAGCCAACCTGCTCTCCGTCTCTAAAATAACTGACCATGGCATGACAGTGGTCTTTACAGAGAAAGAAGCGGTGATAGTTCCTACCAAGGACATCAACATCTCCTACTCTGCCAAGAAGGTTGTCGCACAGGTTCCTCGTGTCGATGGACTCTACGTCTTGCAGACCAAGACGACAACTTCAACGGCTAAATCTTTGGTGGAGAGTGATGATGAGGAGAGCAGCGATGCAGAATCAGATGAGGAAGGTCATGTTGGAGCAGCGGAAGCAGTGGAAACAGATGATTTGGCAACAAAACCACAAGAAAATGCAGCCACTGGGGCTGTTCATTCTAGCCTGTGCACATCCTCCAAGAACCTATGGCACAGGCGCTTTGGGCACGTGGCTCATCGCACATTGGAGCTCATGGGAAAGCAGGAGCTAGTGCGTGGGATGGAGCTAGGTGATGAGGTGGAGGGAGCAGAGATCATGTGTGAGCCATGTCTTCAAGGCAAGGCGAAAAGGAAACCGTTCAAGCGCAATGGCACGCGCGCTCTTGCACCTCTTGATCTTGTCCACTCTGACGTATGTGGTCCCTTTCGCATACCGTCAAATGGAGGCAGCAGATATTTCCTCACATGCATCGACGACAACAGCCGCAAAGTCTGGATATACTTTCTCAAAAAGAAAAGTGAGGTGAAGGAGAATCTGCAGGCCTTTGTCGCTATGGTTGAGCGACAGAGTGGAAAGAAGGTGAAGGCATTCAGGACGGACAACGGGGGAGAGTATGAAGCTTGCAGGGAGTGGCTCAAGACACAGGGCATTGAACACCAGAAAACTACGCCCTACTCACCTCAAAGCAACGG
>SZWC01009348.1:0-45917 GCA_023375785.1 Penium margaritaceum | reverse complement strand
CGACAGAGCAGCAGGTACAATCAGCCTGAACCAGACAAAATACATCGACTCCATCCTCAAACGATACGACATGGCAGATTGCAAACCTGCCAGCACACCCATGAGCTCGGAGTGCAAACTCTCCACCTCCATGTCCCCATCCAACGAAGCAGAGAAAACTGACATGCTTGGCATCCCATATCAGTCTGCGGTGGGCAGTTTGATGTATGCCATGGTCGCCACCCGACCAAATATAGCCCATGCTGTTGGGCAGGTGAGTCGGTTTGTGGCCAATCCCGGTCCACTTCACTGGCAGGCCGTGAAGCGCATCATGCGATACCTTCAGGGGACGCGCCACGTAGGCCTCCAGTTTGGAGGCATTGCTGGATCCGCATCACTCTGTCTCATGTGCTACACTGATGATGATTGGGGAGGGAATATTGATGATAGAAAATCTACCTCCGGCTTTGTGTGTATGTTGAATGGAGGTGCAGTCAGTTGGGCAAGTCGCAAGCAAGAATGTGTCTCTCTGTCAACAGCTGAAGCTGAGTACATCNCTCCCATCATCAACGACGAACCAGACCTCCAACCTCCGCATCAACAGCACTAGCCAGCAGGTTCAAGGAGCAGTTCACGCCTCAAAGTACCTCGGCAGCATTACGACGCAGACAGGGGTGAATGGACAGGCTTCAACTATTCATTCTTGGTTCAAGAGGAGCCAACGTCTGTCGCAGAGGCACTCACTCGGCCTGATAAAGCAGAGTGGGATGAAGCAATTTCCAGTGAACTCAGCTCCATTGAAGAGAATGAGACATGGGTGCTGGTGGACAGACCTGCCGGGGCTCACGTTGTGGGGTCCAAGTGGGTGCTAAAAGTAAAAAGGAAACAGGATGGCAAGATAGACAAGTACAAGGCACGGGTGGTAGCAAAGGGGTTCTCCCAACGGCCTGGCGCAGAGTACGATGAGACCTTTGCTCCAGTTGTGACGTTTGCCTCCATCCGGTCAATGCTCGCCATTGCTGCTGCNAGAAAATCTACCTCCGGCTTTGTGTGTATGTTGAATGGAGGTGCAGTCAGTTGGGCAAGTCGCAAGCAAGAATGTGTCTCTCTGTCAACAGCTGAAGCTGAGTACATCACCTTGGCTGAGGTGTGTAAAGAGATGCAGTGGCTATGAAGCTTGCTATCTGAGATGAAGGCACCACAGGCAACGGCGACGGTCATCAAGATTGACAAAATGAGTGCCATTGACATGTCAAAGAACCCCGTCCTGTCAAGGCGCACAAAGCACATTGAGATCCGCTACCACTACGCTCGAGACTTGGTCTACAAGCAGACAATGGAGCTTGAGTATGTCGGTACCAAGCTCAACCGGGCTGACATGCTTACAAAGCCACTGGACAAGGATCTCCACCAGGCGGGCAGGCAAGGTATCGGCATGGTCAACGCAAGTGATGACGAATGATGATGGTCACTGACGCAAGGTGCAAGGGAGAGATTTGTTGAATGTTTCTGCCCCTTGTTCAGTGTTGTAGGACGGATCAGAAATGCTCTGCCCCTTGTGGAGGTATGACCCCTAGATCNAGTTCGATCCTGGCCCCATGCATATCTTGTTTGTTGTGGAAGCTTCCAAGAAAGAAAGTCCGTAGCTTCTTGGACGCTACATGGTTGGTCTGTCACCTTGACACTTGGATGCTTATGTGTCAAGCTCACAGTGCAAGTCTATTGGTGACGTGGCTGGTTCAGGCCACTTCCCAGGAATGTGCTTTTGAGTTCTAGGACTGGACAGACAGCTATAATAGGACTTGTCTTGCATGCTGATCAATCAACCCTTGCTTGATGCTCTCTTGCGTATTGACGACTTGAGCTCTTCTTGAGATGTAATGCTAAGGCGTTAGTACTCTTGAAGGTGAAGTGTATGCCTGAATAAGTTTGGGGTGCATGACACATACCTGCAAAGGAAGAAGGTGTAAGAACCTTTGTGAGCTTTTTTGGTTTCGCGGCTTCTCTGCCGGAGGAAGTTAGCTCACTAGCTAATAGTCTTGTCCTTCAGGTTCTCGCTGGCAAGACCATCACGCAAGTACTCTAGCAGCATGCACTCTGGGTACTTGAAGGTCTGAGTCCCATCGCCCTTGGTGAAGCTTTTGGCTTCCTCCACGAGTGCGGCGAACTCGCTTAAGTAGGATTCAAGCGAGCTGCCCAGCTGCTTGAGGTCCATGATCTTGTGGAAGGCACACTGCGCCTCCTCACGTTGGGTGCACTTCTTGTGCATGATCACACAGAAGGTCTCCCACGGCATGGGCTGCCACTCGAGGTACGGCTCCTGCGCAGTCCACTCCTTGACCACATACTTGAAGAGTTTGTCTTCAAGCCGCGTCGTGGCAAGGTCGCTCCACTTGCTGAGTGGAGCCGTGTGGACATGTAGAACGTGCTCCATGCGGTTCAGCCAGTCGGCCAGCTTCACACCCTTCCGGAAGATCTCCACACTGTGGAGGAGGGACGTGTTCATGACTGACCCTGAAGCCGTTGAGGTAGGCAAGTCGTTGCTGCCACCGGCAGTGGCATCCGCAGCTGCGGAACGCTGCGCTTTCTGCTGCATCCGCACCTGGGTCACGCTCTGCAACGCATTGTCGAGGTCGATACATCGACGGCTTGCCTCATGGGCGGCCAGGCGCTGCAGCTGGTCATCACGGTCGAGATTCGTGATGCTCTGCCCGACGTGGGCCAGCAGGTTTGTGAACGCGATCTAGAGCTCCGATGTTGTAAGAGCATCGGCGATAGCCTCCGAGGCCTTGCGTTGTCCGTGCACCCTTACCCACTACAAGAGGGTACTGTTTGCGTAGAGGCCTCCAAGGAGTCCCACGTTTTGGAGGAGACTGTCGTCGGCGACGACGTTCGAGTGGGCGCTGCCTTGCCCCATTGCGACCGCATCGTAGGAAGGGGGGTCTGCCTCCATTCCTCCGAGGGGTGCCGTATCTCCACCGTCGGTGGTGATCCTGAGTTGGCCTGCCGCCTCAGCAGCAAACTCCGCGAGCCTACAATGGTCCTTGTGAATTGCCTTCGCGGCGTCGTCGTCCGGCTCGTTCTCGCGGGAACTTGTCGTGTGACCGCTTTCAGCGCCCTTGCTGCTCTCGGCAGTCTCGCTGCCATCAACAACTTTAGGTGACGCTGCAGGCGTCTTATCCTTCTCGAGCAATTGGCTCGAGTTTGCCGTACGACAATGATGATGGTCGCGATCCTCGTTGCCTTCATCATTGTGGGCGTCGTGCTCTTCGTCGGGGTCCCCCTCTAGGAGATCCTCCTCCATCGGGTCGTCCGTTGTGTGGGGGTCGCCCACGTGCGCGTCGACGTGCTCGTCGAGCACTCTTTTAGCCTCCGCACGCTTCTCGGTGTTACCGAGGTTGGCATCGGTTGCGTTAGGTGGTACGGTGGCCTTTGGCGGTACGGTTGCCTTAGGCGGTACGGTTGCCTTTGGGTTGGCAACCGTGCTCATGGCGGCGGCTCCCAAAATATGGAGTCCGCCGAGAGCTCGTGGTGAGGCCGTCATCACCTTGCCCTTGTTGGTCTTGGTTGGTCCGGCACTTGCCATCTCATCGTTCGTGGAACTAGCACGTGAAGGTCGTTGTGAGGATCACCCCAGAAAACAAGGAGGAATCACACAACGAGGAGGAATCGCCTCCTAAGATGTTGCTCTCATGATCGGTGAGGCAATCATGAATTTATTTTCTAGCTTCCTAGGCCGCCACGTTGGCACAAGCTCGTGGGTTTTGCAACTAGTCTTCCTAAGCCGTGACTCACGGCAATTGGTATCGACTAGATTCTAGGAAAAACAGAAAATTACAATACAAGGAATTGACAAGAAGTGTGAGTACCGCTCACAAAGCTAGGGCAAAGAATGGGAGAGGAATTACACAATTCCTAGCCACTCCTCCAATCCTTCTTCTAACTTCTTGTCTTCTCCCTGTCTTCTTATCTTCCTTGGCCTCCTCTTGAGTCTTCTTTGCGGGTCTCGCACCCCTTGGCCGCGTCCTCCTTGAGCCAGCGGCATTGGGGGAGCCGCCAAAAGTCCCCAAGGTATCGTCCTCCCTCTTTTTAGGGCTTCATCAAGCTTTGAGAGCCCCTGGCCTTGGGAAGAAGCGCTGTCCCAATTTTTGGTTGAAGGAGGGAAGGAGGGAACCTTGAAAAGAGGGGAGAAACTTGGTGGTTTGGGGGTGGGTACTCCCCACCCTGTCCCATAGAATTCCTTTAGGTCCCTTGGAGGTGAGGAGAGACTATGGAAAAAAGCCCCCAAAAAAAGAGCTCTTCTCTAGCTTCCTAACCCACTTTACGGCACTTCAAACGGTGAAGCGTAGATGCCGTAGTCCCTTCTGGCATTTCTGCTGCTGCTTGCAGCTGCCGGCGGCGTTTTATCTATGTCATAGCCGCCGTTTCCGTCGAACTCTTGGACGCGAGGGTTGTCAGGTTTTGATACCACTGTAACGAGTCCTGTCTCCAACTCTTGCTCTGAAGTCGTCGTCAGAGTTCGCAGAATGGCGTTCTTAGTCCGCGTCAAGGGTTTACCCCCTTCACAGGACTGAGGGGTAATCGTCATCAATGACCCAGAGTACGAAGACTCGAGTATTTTGAGTCTCAAGAGGCCCATTTCCGTTTTTAACCAAACCCCTGGTTTTGGGACCCAAACCGGGGGTTTTTACCTCAAATTCGTGTGTTTGCACGAGTTATTTTGTTTGTTTTATGTCAAAGTTTGTCGCGAACGAACTTTGATTTACGTTTTGCCGTTCTGGCCTGGTGAGCGCGTGCATTTTTGAATGCTCCAAAAATCAAGACCAGATGAATGTCCCTGTTGAAGCAGACTCTGATCAGCCGACGTCGTACAAGGAGGCCATGGCTACACCATATGCAGCAAATCAGGCGCAAGCTGTGCAGTAGGAGATAAAGTCGCAGCTCGACAATGGTACGTGGGAGCTGTTTGAGCATTCACCTGACGCAATGTAATGAAGTGCAAGTGAGCTCTTCTACGTGTCTGATCTCGGTCAGGTGTCATACTTCCTCTGTATACAGATCACACGTGACCACAAATCACGCTCTCTCTTGCTACAGCAGAGCCGCTACATCAAGGATGTCTTGTACCGTTTCGGCATAGCAAAGGCTACACGTCAACCTCCCTGAGACGATGGTCTAGAAAACTGGTTCCGACACAATGATTCCCGCCGACCTCTCTTGGTTTTGCAACCAAGAGATGATATCACCCTCTAAGCCAAGGTTCCATACTAAGTAGTTCATAGAAATCACTTCCTTGCACTAGATCCTTAGCACCTGATCACTTTCGCGAGAGGAGCTAACTCATGGGGCTTAGACCAACCAATGTTTCTTTAGTGTCTGCCTCTGGTGAACAACTCTGTTAGGAGTCTCAAAGGTAAGAACTCTACTCAATGACAGGCAACTGACAGGTTATTATAATCCTAGAGCCAGCCTCTAGCCTAGGCGCGCAGTGGCTCCTTGGATGAGCCACTTTGGGGGCAATTCAGCGCTCCCTGTGACCGCCATGTGGCGCCAGCCACCAGGAAGGACCTTGAAATGATCTAAGATGTCTCTTAAAACCTTCCTCTCCCCCTTTTGGTCACAGAGAAAATTAGTCACTGGGCTGGGATTTGACCCAGTGACCTATCACTCCAGAGACTATCTCTGGAACTTCTACTCCACTTGGAGTTGGCCTAGGTAGTGGTTGTTGGCTATACTATCCAGTTTAGACCAAGGGGACTTGCTCCAAATGAGTAGTGCATGCCTTGTCTATATTGACCAGACTTAACGGACTTACTCCGAGGGAGAGCTGGAAAAGGGGCCATCCAGTTCAATTTCAGGTTCAAAGGAGCAAGTTCCAGAAAACTACCAGATGCCTACTCCGATTGCCAATCTGAATCTTCCATTGGAAAGTTCAGGTGGCAAAGTGCCAACGGTGCAAGTTTCAGGCCAATCAAAGGGTAGGATTGGGAGAAACAAAATTTTTAAGTTTCCATGGTCATGGACCGCAGATGTCTAGGTGACCATGGGCAATGGCTCCATGGCATGAGGTCCAGGGTCAAGACCTGATGGGAGTATTCGAAATGTTCCTAGATTCGTGGGTTGCCTTGTCAAAGTGTGCTGACTAGGAAAATATGTACCTCTCCTTACTTTTAAGGTGAGGTGAGATCCTTGTATGCTAGCCATGGACACATGGCGATTCTCTATGGGATTGTGGGTTATGTGACCACTAGGAGTGTCCTATGAGAGTATTTTCTAGCTCTGTACGTCGTGTTTGAGTGGTCAGCCTGATTGCTAGGCTGGTTTCCTCTCTTGTGTGAGATTATGGACTCTAGTGTGTGAGCCTTAGCCGTCATGGCTAAGTGGTTTGGCTTATGAGAGGGCTGACTTGCCCAAGCTCTAGCTCTATATGTACTCCATCATTTTGAGTGATTAAAAAACCATTCTTCAGCACAAGTGATGCCCTTTCAGTCCCCTATGCTCGCTGCTCCAAGGCTCCCTCTTTCCTCTAGTTCCAACTCTCGGTATCAGAGCCAAGTTTTGCCACTTTCAGCAAGCAAACGCCGTCACTTTGAGAGTGACAGGTTAGGTTAAACCCTTTATCGCATCTACAAGTTGGCAAGACAAGATTTCCAACGAGTCCAAGATCACAAAGATCTAACGGTCGGATTGAGAGTTATGCTCAAAACAAGGTTGGCCAGGTCCACACTCTTGTCTCTTAGTAAGATCATGGCCTTTTGATGACCATAATTCTCTCATTTCTTTGTCAACTTTCAAACATAGCACATGAAAATTGAAGTATTTTTTCTGAGCTTTCCATTTTTCAAACATATTTGCATTCCATTGGTACGTTTGGGAGAAACGTCGTTTACAAGCTGGCTAGTGTGAGCGGGAGTAGGAGCAGCAGCATACCCTGTCTTCAAAAGGGCACTCCTTGATAATGTCCTGTTAATGACCCTGTTTTATGGGTCGATCAGAAATTTTTTGAGCTGCATTTTCTAGTGGTGGGCTTAGTTTTTCCACATTCCCACTCTGCTGGCCTCTACAGTCTATTTTGTATCAGACACATTTCTGGTTGAAGCAGCAGCAAAAACAGGGGTAGCGCCGCCACTCAAGGATAGCGTTGAGCATCACCAAAGCTCAAAATGGCAACATAGGCTTGGTAACAACAGCACAGCCCTTGGAAAGGCTGGAAGGGTGCACCAATTTCACGTTTTGGAAGATCCGTATCCGCCTCCTTTTCGAGGAGAGGAGCTTGTGGGAGGTGATGAGCGACGACGCGTCAGCCCTAGATCCACACGCAAAAGGCATCACCGAAGCGCAGGTGGTGGCGGGGAAGACGCCGCAAAAGGGTGCAGAAAATGCGAGTTTATCTACAACTGGAGGTGCGGCATATGAGGAGTGGAAGAAGAAGGACAGGCAGGCATACAGGCTGCTTGTCAACAACATCTCCTACCTGCATCTTCAGTATGTGAGTGACAAGGCTACAGCAAAAGAGGGATAGGACAAGTTGTGCAAGAAGTATGAGAGCAAGCATCCTGCATTCCTCATGCTTTTCGAGGAGAAGATGATGACGTTGAAAATGCAGGGTGGCGAAGGGATGGAGGCGTACTTGGACAGGGCAAAGGAGCTGGCAAAGCAGCTGAAAGCGGCCGAAAATCATGTGGAAGAGACGCGCTTCATCCTCCTCTTGCTGAAGGGACTCCCAACGAGCTATGACATGGTGCAAGAGACGCTGGAGTACGAGCCGACTCTCGACCTGGACTTCATCTGCACACACCTGGTGCAGGTGGAACTGCATCGGCCACATCGGCATGTGCGCCTTGTAGCAACTTCAAACGAAGCAAATGGTATGTGACTTGTCCACCATCTCTAACTTTGAGTAGCAGTTGCGCATAGTCTGTTTGGAGGGAAAATAGCATCGCGAGACGTTCTCTGGAGTAGAGGAGCACGGAAAGGAGGTACTCGAGCAGGTCAACACATACTTGTGTGGACCAATGAAGGCCTAGAGCTTTAGAGGCTCTAGGTGTTTTTTCACCTTCATTAATGATTTTAGTCGTTACACTTCTGTGTACTTCCTGTCCTCCAAGGACCATTGCTTTAAAAGGTTCAAGGAGTTCAAGATAATGGTGGAGAACCAAAATGGAAAGAAGATCAAGGCACTGCGCAATGACCGTGGTGGAGAGTACCTGAGCAAGGAGTTCCAGGACTACCTCGCAGCAGCAGGCATCACGGCGCAGCATACCGCACCATACTCGCCACAAAAAAACAGCATAGCAGAACACGCCATCGTTCATTTGTTGCGCTCCATGCTGCACATTGCTCGGCTCACCTATGACTTCCAGGCCGAAGCAGTGAGCACCATAGTGTATATCAAGAACCGCATTCCAACAAAGGCGTTGGAGCAGAAAACGCCGTACAAGGCATGGTTTGGCAAAAACCCGAGTGTGGGCCACTTCCTTGCGTTTGGCAGCTTGGTGCACATGCATGTGCCCAAGGAGAAGCGGAAGAAATGGGACACGAAGAGCGCACAGATGCTCATGATCGGCTATGACAAGGCAAGCAAGGCCTATCACCTCTACGAGATGGATACCAGCCACGCCATCATCTCCAAAGATGTCGTCTTAAACGAGAGCAACGTTATCGGCACCAACATTGTTTGTGAGGAGTAACAGAACCAGCACCTGACGAGGTAGTGGGAGCAGATACCCTTCATGAGTGAGTATGTCCTAACCGTTCCATTATTGTAACAGTGGGAGAACCAATCCACTCTCCCATGTTTGATGTAGCAGATACTTCAGCCTCATCAGAATAAGCAGAGGAAGAAGATGCAACACTACCAATAGTAGCAATTGTGCTAGCAGCACCGCGCCCGCCCCCTGCCAACGCTCCGGCACCAGCTCGCAGGTACCCTCTCAGGGTGCACTACAAGCCTGGTGAGCGCGGGAATTTGTGGATGCTCCAAAAACCAGACTAGATGAACGTCACTATTGCAGCACACTATGAAGAGCCGATATCATAGAATGAGGTCATGGCCGTACCAGATGTAGCAAATTGGGCGCAAGCTATGCAGCAGGAGATACAGTCGCAACTCGACAACGGTACATGGGAACTAACTGAGTGTCCACGTGGACACAAGGCAATCAAGAGTAGGTGGGTGTTCAGGAAGAAGAGGGATGCGGATGGCAACCTTGAAAAGTACAAGGAGAGGCTCATGGCCAAGGGGTACTCGCAGCAGGAAGGCATCAACTACACTGAAACCTTTGCTCCTATTACAAAGATTGCCTCTCTACGTACGCTCCTCCCTTATGTACCACCTGAGGACATCGAGATCCATCCCGTGGATATGAAGACGACCTTCTTGAACGATGACTTGGAGGAGGAGCTCTACATGGATGGTCAGGAACACTTGGTTTGCAAGTTGCAAAACTCTCTGTACGGCCTCAAGCAAGCGTCGCGTGCTTGGAACCAGAAATTGGATGCAGCGCTACAGTGCATGGGGTTTGAGCGCAGTGAGTGTGACTACAACATCTATCACTAGCAGCATGATCATGAGGTGGTCATCATCATCGTCTATGTGGATGACATGCTCCTCCTTTCCAACAGCATGTCTACACTGCAAGAGTTCAAGGAGGTCATGCAGGAGCGCTTCCAGATGTCTGATCTTGAGGAGGCATCATACTTCCAGATCACACGTGACCGCAAATCACGCTCTCTCTCGCTGCAACAGAGTCGTTATGTCAAGGATGTCTTGCAGTGGTTCAGCATTGTAGAGGAAAAATCCATCGGCACACCGCTTGAGACTCGGTAGCACCTCGTGAGCTACAATGGAGAAGTAGATGCAGTTGAGCGGTAGAAGTACTAGAGCACCGTCCGCAGTCCCATGTACCTGATGAAGGCAACCAGGCCGGAACTCACACAGGCTGTGAGCGCTATGAGCAAACATATGCCAAATCCCGGACCTGAGCACCAGAAGGCAGTGAAGCGGATCTTCCGCTAACTTGCTTAAACCATCAACATCCACATCACCTATAACAACACGACAACAACATCATCGACTACACAGACACAGATTGGATTTCAAATCTTGTGAATCGCAAGTCCATCTCTGGTCATGTGTCCCTCATGAATGGCGGGGCCAACAGTTTGTACAGCAAGCTGCACGTGTTTGTGGCCACCTCAAGCACGGAAGCTATGTTGGAAAAGGAGCCATCCACCTCAGTTTCAAGTCCACAGGAGCAAGTTTTAGGAAAGTCTCAGGTGCCTACTCCGATCGTCATTTCGACTTCATTATGTGAATGATCAGATGGCAAAATGTCTACGGTCCAAGTTTCTGGTTGATCCAACGGTCAGATTGGGAGATGTGAATTTTCAAAATTTCAAGGGTCATCGACCGCCGGTATTTGGGTGACCATGGGCGATGGCTCCATACCTTAGTCTGAGAAAAGAAAAAGGCAAGAGGTCCAGGGTCATGACCTGATGATAGAAATATCCAAAAGGTCCTCGATTCTTGGGTTGCCTTGTCAGAGTGTGTTGACGAGGAAAAAGGTATCTCTCCTTACTTTTTAGGTGAGGTGAGATCCTTGTGTGTAAACTATGGACACATGGCGATTCTCTATGGGATTGTGGGTTGTGTGACCACTAGGAGTGTGCCATGAGAACATTTTCTAGATCTCTACGTTGTGTGTGACTGGTCAACCTGATTGCTAGGCTGATTTCCTCTCTTGTGTGAGATTATGGACTCTAGTTTGTGAGCCTTGGCCTCCATGGCTAAGTGGTGTGGCTTGTAATAGGGCTGACTCGCCCAAGCTCTAGTTCTCTATGTACTCCATCATTTTGAGTGATTGAACAACCATTCTTCCCCAAAAGTCATGCCTTTTCAATACCACATGTTTGCTGCTCCAAGGCTCCCTCTCTCCACCAGTTCCAACACTTGGTATCGGAGCCAAGTTCTGCCACTTTCAGCCAACACAGGCCGTCCCTTTGAGACTGACAGGTTAGGGTAAAACCTGAACAAAATTTTATGATCGACCACAGAATCTTAAAGTGCAATAGACAAGCTTTCAAATGAGTTCAAGATCACAAAGATCCAACAGTCGGACTGAGAGTTTTGCTCAAAACGAGGTCGGCCAGGGCTACACTCTTCTCTCCGAGTAAGACAGTGGCCTTGTGATGACCATAACTCTCTCATTTCTTTGTCAAGTTTAAAGATTAGCAGATGCAAATTCAAGTATTCTTCCTAAGTTTTCTACTGGTGTAAACATATTTACATTCCATTTTTACGTTTTGGAGAAACACCGTTTACAAGCTGGCTGGTGGGCGCTAGATAAGGAGAAGTAGCATATCCTGTTTTCAAAAGGGAATATGTCTGACAATCCCCCATTGATGAGCATGTTTTATGGGTCGATGTAAGAGTTTATGAGCTGAAATTTTCAGTGGTGGGCTTAGTTTTTCCAAATACCCAGACTGATGGCCTCTACAGTCCATTTTCTTTCAGACAGATTTCCGGCAGAAGCAGCAGCACAAACAGGGGTAGCGCCGCCACTCAAGGGCATCGTTTAGCATCACCAAAGCTCAAAATGGCAGCAACAGGCGTGTAAACAGCAACCCAGCCTGGAAGGACGTGCCAAGTTCACGTTTTGGAAGATCTATACCCGCCTCCTTTTGGAGGAGAGGGGCTTGTGGGAGGTGGTGAGCGGCGACGAGCACGCTCCGTCTCCACAGGCAAAAGGCATCAATACAGCACAGGTGGTGACGGAAAAGACGCAGCAAAAAGGTGCAGCAGGTGCAAGATCACCTATAAGTGTAGCAGCGGCATATGAGGAGTAGAAGAAGAAGGACAGGCAGGCCTATAGGCTGCTTGTCAACACCATCTCCAACCCGCATCTTCAGTTCAAGAGTAACAAGGCTATTGCAAAAGAGGGGTGGGACACGTTGTGCAAGAAGTATGGGATGAAGGATCTTGCATTCCTCATGCTTTTTCAGCAAAAGAAGTTGGACTTGAAAATGCAGGGTGGCGAAGGGATCGAGGCGTACTTGGACAGGGCAAAGGAGCTCGTAAAGCAGCTAAAAGCAGCTGGCAACCCTATGGAAGACACACGCTTTGTCCTCCTCTTGTTGAGGGGACTCTGAATGAGCTATGACACGGTGCAAGAGACGTTGGAGTCCGAGCTGACTCTTGACCTGGACTTCATCTGCACGCACCTGGTGCAGGTAGAACTACGTTGCAATGCACCAAAGCACATTGGCGGAAGCAACAATGAAGCAACTTTCATGGCCATCGGATCACGAAACCAGTAGCAGTAGAAATCTAGGCAGTAGAGAGGCAAGAAGAAAGGCAAGTGCCATTAGTGCCAAAAAGAGGGGCACTACACGCAAGAGAACTTCAAGTTCAAGAGGGACCAGAAGGAGCAGCATGAGTAGCAACAAAAGTAGCAATCTCCATAGTAGCAGCAACAACAGTCATAAGAGCGTCAGCAGTAGCAGAAGCAGCAGAACCAGACTGACGTGCGCCGTTTTGGCAAGATGAATGTGGCTAAGGATGTGCGCAACTGCCTCTTCATGGCGAAATCTGACCTGTCGCAGAAGAAGGCGGCGGATCTGGCATGGTACAAGGACTCAGGATGTACCGAGAGCCTGACGCATCACAATGAGTGGTTAACGCAGCTGCTCTCCATTCCCTCCCAGACCGATTGCTTTAGGTGATGTTGGTGTCAACCTGCCTGAGGCGACAGTCTAGAAAACACGTTTTGTCACAATGGCTCCCGCTGACCGCTCTTGGTATTGCAACCAAGGTTCCACACTGAGCAGTTCATAGGAATCACTTCCTTGCACTTTGTCCTTAGCACCTGGTCACTTTCGCGTAAGGAGCGAACTCTTGGGGCTTAGACCAACCAATGCTTCTTTAGTGTCTACCTCTGGTGGACAACTCTGTGAGGAGTCTCAAATGTAACAACTGTACTCAATAACAGGCAACTGACAGGTTCTTATAGTCCCAGAGCAAGCCTCTAGCCTAGGCGCACAGGCTCCTTGGATGAGCCACTTTGGGGACAATCTAGATTGCATCATTCCTCCTGCCTACATGGCGCTACCTATGACCGCCAAGTGGCGCTTGCCACCAGGAAGGACCTTGGAATGTTTTAAGATGTCTCTTAGAACCTTCCTGCCCCCCTTTTGGTCACAAAGAAAACTAGTCACAAGGCTGGGATTTGACCTAGTGACCTCTCGCTCTAGAGACTAACTCTAGAACGTCTAAGCCAAAAGGAGTTGTCCTAGGTAGTATTTGCTGGCTATAGTATCCAGTTTAGACCAACGCGACTTGCTCCAAAGGAGCAGTGCATGCCTTGTCTATCTGGACCAGACTTAGGGGACTTACTCCAAGGGAGTAGTGCATGCCTAGTCCGTCCTATGCTTGTCCAAATGTCAGCCATAAAAGGAGCATATCAGGTCAACAAACTCTTCCTTACACCTCTGTCCATTAGCTGTGAGATCTATCCTCTCTCCAACACTCTTGGCCTTAGTCTTTGTCCGCTACGTTGACCATACCGATGCCTCGAGTAGTTGCAGAGTGGAATTTGCTGTCTAGTGCCTTTGTCATGCAATCTGTGAGCATCTTCGTGGTCTTCACGTATTCCAAGTCCACGATGTCCTTTGTGACCAGGTCACGTGAGTAGTGGTACCTGATGTCGATGTGCTTGGTCCGCCGGGAGATGAAATCATCCTGTTCCATTTTCATGGCACTCTTGTTGTCGATGCGAACCTCTGTTGCCTCCGTTTGTGGCACTTTCATCTCGGCAAGCAAACTACATAACCACTGTGATTCCTTGCATGCTTCTGATAGAGCGATGTACTCTGCCTCAGTGGTAGAGAGGGAGACACAGTCTTGCTTTCTACTTGCCCAAGAGACTACACCACTGTTCAAGAGGCACACAAAGCCCAAGGTGGAATTTTTGTCATCGGTTCTTCTTTCCAAGTCGGCGTTTGCGTAGCACACAAGCAGCCGTGGGTCAGATCCTTCTTAGCCTCCAAACTGGAGTGCCATGTGTTGGGTCTTCTGCAGATAGCGCATGATGCGCTTGACTGCTTGCCAGTGCAATGCCCCGTGATTGGACTCAAACTGGCTCACTTGTCCCGCAGCATAGCAAATATTAGGGAATGTTCCTGTTGGAACTCGAGGAGAGAGGGAACCTTGGAGAAGCAAACATTTGGGACTGAAAGTGTCAACCTGCCTGAGACGACGGTCTAGAAAACGGGGTCCGACACAATGGCTCCCGCCGACCGCTCTTAGTATTGGAACCAAGAGATGATATCACCCTTAGAGCCAAGGTTCCACACTGAGCAGTTGATGAGAATCACTTCCTTGCACTGTGTCCTTAGCACCTGGTCACTTTTGTGTGAGGAGCTCACTCGTGGGACTTAGACCAACCAATGCTTCTTTAGTTTCTCCCTGTAGTAGACAACTATGTTAGGAATTTCAGAGGTAAGAACTGTACTCAATGACAGGCAACTGACAGGTTCTTATAGTCCTACAGCCAGCCTTTAGCCTAGGCGAGCAGTGGCTCCTTGGATGAACCACTTTGGGGGCAATCTGGATTGCATCATCCCCCCTGCCTACATTGCGCTCCCTGTGACCGCCAAGTGGCACTAGCCACCAGGAAGGACCTTGGAATGTTCTAAGATGTCTCTTCGAACCTTCCTGTCCCCCTTTTGGTCACAAAGAAAATTTGTCACAAGGTTGGGATTTGACCCAGTGACCTCTCGCTCCAAAGACTAACTCTGGAACGTGTAAGCCACAAGGAGTTGTCCTAGTGTTTGCTGGCTATACCATCGAGTTTAGACCAAGGGGACTTGCTCCAAAGGAGCAGTGCATCCCTTGTCTATGTGGACCAGACTTAAGGGACTTAGTCCAAGGGAGGAGTGCATGCCTAGTCCGTCCGATGCCTGTCCAAATGTCAGCCATACAAGGAGCATAACAGGTCAACAAACTCTCAATTGCACCTTTGTCCATTAGCTGTGAGATGTGTCCTCTCTCCAGCAGTCTTGGCCTTACTCTTCGTCTGCTGCGTTGACCAAACCGATTCCTCGAGTAGCTGCAGAGTGCAATTCGCTGTCCAGCGCCTTTGTCATGCAATCTGCGAGCACCTTCCTAGTCTTCACGTATTCCAAGTCCACGATCTCCTTTGCGACCAGGTCGCGTGAGTAGTGTTACATGATGTTGATGTGCTTGGTCCGCCGGGAGATGACATCATCCTATGCCATTTTCATGGCACTCTTGTTGTCGATGTGGACCTCTGTTGCCTCTGTTTGTGGTACTTTCATTTCGGCAAGCAAACTACGTAGCCATTGTGATTCCTTGCATGCTTCCGACAGAGCGATGTACTCTGCCTCTGTGGTAGAGAGGGAGACACAGTCTTGCTTTCTGCTTGCCCAAGAGACTGCACCACCGTTCAAGAGGCACACAAAACTCGAGGTGGAGTTTACGTCATCAATTCTTCCTCCCAAGTCAGCATCTGTTTAGGAAACCATCCGCAGTGGGTCAGAACGCTCTTGGCCTCCAATCAAGAGTCCCATGTGTCGGGTCTTCTGTAGATAGCGCATGATGCGCTTGACTGCTTGCCATTGCTATGGCCCTGGATTGGCCACAAACCTGCTCACTTGTGCCACACATAGCAAATGTCAGGGCGTGTTCCTGTTGGAACTTGAGGAGAGAGGGAACCTTGGAGAAGCAAACATGTGGTACTTCAAGTGTCAACCTTCCTGAGGCGACGGTCTAGAAAACAGGTTCTGACATAATGGTTCCCGTCGACCGCTCTTTGCATTGCAATCAAAAGATGATATCACCCTCAGTGCCAAGGTTCCACACCGAGCAGTTCATACTAATCACTTCCTTGCACTTTGTGTGGTCACTTTTGTGCGAGAAGCTAACTCGTGGGGCTTAGACCAACCAATGCTTCTTTGGTCAAGTCAGCCCTCTCACAAGCCACAGTACTTAGCCGTGGAGAATAATGCTCACACAATAGAGTCCATAATCTCACACAAGAGAGGACATCAGCCTAGCAATCAGCCTGGCCACTCACGCACAACCTAGAGAGCTACAAAATGCTCTCATGGCACACTCCTAGTGGTCACATAACCTACAATCCCATGGAGAATCGCCATGTGTCCATGGCTAGCAAACAAGGATCTCACCTCACCTAAAACGTAAGGAGAGATACCTTTTTCCTAGTCAGCACACTTTGACGAGGCAACCCAAGAACCTAAGACCATTTTAGATATTGCTCCAATCAGGACTTGACCCTGGATCTCTTACCTTTTTCTTTTTTAAGGCTAAGGCATGGAGACATCGCCCATGGTCACCCAGATACTGACCGTCGATGACCCCGAAAACTTTGAAAATTCACATCTCCCAATCGGACCGTTGGATCGGCGTGAAACTTGGTCCGTAGACATTTTGCCACCTGATCTTTCCAATGGTAAACTCAGATTGATGATTGGAGTAGGCATCTTGTAGTTTCCTAGAACTTGCTCCTGTGGACCTAAAACTGAGCTGGATGGCTCCTTTCCCAATAATCTCCCACTTTGCCGCGGTCAGAGTGAACTAAGTCCACATGCCTTCATGCACAACTGCTGCTTCTCATGGGTCATTGGCTTGGAACACAAATCAGCGCCATGCTTGCTGGTTGGAGTATACTCGAGCTTGATAGCACCCTCCTGCACCATATGCCTGATGAAGTGATATGCGATGTCAATGTGCTTGGTGCGTGCATGGTGCTCAGGATTCTTGGCAAGTGCGACTGCGCTCTGGTTGTCAACACGCAGAGGAAGAGGAACTGTTGCACTCCCATTCATCTCTGCCATGAGACGATGAAGCCACATTGCTTCGTTGGCTCCAAAGCTGAGAGAGACGTACTCAGCTTCTGTGCTTGAGGTGGCCACGACCACATGCTGGTTGCTGCACCAGCTGATGGCCCCACCATTCATAAGAAACACATGTCCAAAGGTGGACTTACGGTCCTTAGGGTTTAAAGCCCAAACTAAGTCTGTATAGCCAATGATGTTGTTTTTGTTGCCATTGTAGGTGATGCCAATGTTGATGGTTCCAACAAGGTAGCAGAATATCCGCTTCACTGCCTTCTGGTGCTCAGGTCCGGGGTTCGCCATGTGCTAGCTCGCAGCGCTCACATCCTGTGCGAGGTCCGTCCTGGTTGCTACCATCAAGTACATGAGACTCTTGACGATGCTGTGGTACTTCTGGCGCTAAGCTGCATCCGCTTCTCCATTGAAGCTCACGAGGTACTACTGCGTCTCTACCAGCGTGGTGATGGGTTTAGCTACTGCCATGTCGAACCGTTGCAAGACATCCTTGACACAACAACTCTGTTGTAGTGAGAGAGCGTGATTTGCGGTCACGCGCAATCTGGATCCCGAGAAAGTATGACGCCTCCCGAGATCAGACATCTGGAAGCGCCCTTGCATGGCCTCCTTGAACTCTTGTAGAGCACACATGTTATTGGAAAGGAGGAGCATATCATCCACACAGACGATGATGATGAGCACCTCATGACCATGCTGCCAGCGATAGACGCTGTGGTCACAGTCGCTGCGCTCAAACCCCATGCATTGCAGCGCCGCATCCAATTTATGGTTCCAAGCACGCGATGCTTGCTTGCGGCCATACAGTGACTTCTGCAGCCTGCAAACCAGGTGCTCTTAGCCATCCATAACAAACCCCTCTGGCTGCTCCATGTAGATTTCCTCCTCCAAGTCACTGTTCAAGAATGCCATCTTGACATCCATGTGGTGAATCTTGAAGTTCTCAGCTGCCGCATAAGAAAAGAGCGTACGCATAGAGGCAAACTTTGTAACAAGAGCACAGGTTTCACTGTAGTTAATGCCTTCCTGCTGCGAGTAGCCCTTGGCGACGAGCCTCGCCTTGTAATTTTCGAGGTTGCCATCTGGGCCCCTCTTCTTCTTGAACACCCACTTGCACTTGATTACCTTGCGTCCAGGTGGACGCTTAGTCAACTCCCACATACAGTTGTCAAGCTACAACTGTATCTCTTGCTGCATAGCTTACGCCCAATCTGCTACATCTAGTGTAGCCATGGCCTCCTTGTACGAGGTCAGCTCATCAGAGTCTATTGCAACTGCAACGTTCATCTAGCTGGTTGTTGGAGCATCCAAAAACCTGCACTCACCAGGCTTGGAGTGTACCCTGCGAGGGTACCTGCGACCTCGTGCGGGGGCGTTAGCGAGTGGCTGGCGCGGTACTGCTGGTACAACCACTCCTGCTGATGGTGGTGCATATTCTTCCTTTGGTTCTGTCGATGAGGCCGTTGTATCTGCTGCATCACAGATGAGAGAGTAGGGTGCTCCTCCCGCTGTCACAGTAGAGGAAGGTTCAAGAGAGACGGGATCAGGGAGAATGTCTTCTCCCACTCCTTCATCGGCTACTTCTTCTGCTATCTCTTCGTAGATGATGTTTGTGCCGATGACGTCACTTTTGTTGGAAACGACATCCCTGGACATGATGACGTGGCCAGTATCCCTCTTGTAGAGACAATATGCCTTGCTTGCCATGTCATAGCCAATCATCAGTATCTCTGCGCTCTTCTTGTCCCATTTCTGTCACTTCATCTTGGGCACGTGCATGTGCGCAAAGCTGCCAAACGCGTGAAGATGACCCACGCTCGGCTTCTTGCTGAACCATGCCTCGTACGGCATCATCTGCTCGAGGGCCTTGGTTGGACTGTGGTTCTTCATGTAGACCGCAGTGCTCACCGCTTCGGCCATGAAATCATAGGTGAGCCGAGCCACATGCAGCATGGAGCATGCCGACTCAACGATGGTGCGGTTGGCTCGTTATGCTACACCGTTTTGTTGTGGCAGGTATGGCGCGGTGCGATGCGCCTTGATACCTTCTGTTGCGAGGTAGTCCTGGAACACCTTACTTTGGTACTTTCCACCGCGGTCGCTACGCAACGCCTTGATTCTCTTGCTAGTCTGGTTCTCCTCCATGGCCTCAAATCCCTTGAACCTGTCAAAGCACTGGTCCTTGGAGGAAAGGAATTACATAGTAGTGTAACGGCTGAAATCATCAATGAAGGTGGGAATACCTAGAGCCTCCAAAGCTCTGGGTCTGCATCAGGCCACACAAGTCAGTGTACACGAGTTCCAGCTCCTCCTCAGCGCGCTCCCATGCTCTGGATAACACCTCGAGATGCTACTTCCCCTTCAAATAGCCGATGCACAACTGCTGCTCAAAGTTAGAGATGGTGGGCAAGTCACACACCATCTGCTTTGTTTGAAGCTGCTACAAAGCGCGCATGCCATGTGGCCATAGGGCGCATGCTAGATTTTGCCATCTATTGCCTGCACCACTGCTGCAAGACTCTGCTCACGCGGGATCTTGGTCGCCCCCAACAGGCGGTACATGTCCCATTCCTTCACCGATGTGGCCACCTCCTCTCCCGTTTCCTTGTCAAGGATGTAGCCATAGTCATCATCAAAGACGACTCACAGTCCTGTGTTGGTGAGAGAGGACATTGAGAGAAGGTTGAACACAGCATCAGGTACATACAGCACGTCATGGAACACTCCCACTTCAATGCCACGCGGGGTCTCCAATAACATCTCCATAATCCCAATCCCCTCAGCATACACCACCCGATCATCACCCAAAGCAATCGGTCGGGAGGGAACGGAGAGCAGTTGTGTAAACCATCCCTTGTGGTGCGTCAGACTCTTGGTACGTCCTGAGTCCTTGTACCATGCGAGATCCGCCTTCTCCACCTACGACATGTCAGACTTCGCCATGAAGAGGCAGTCGCGCACCTCCTTGGCCACGTACATGTTGCCAAAATGGCACACGCCGGTCTGGTTCTGCTGCTGCTGCTACTACACACGCTGTTGTGACTGCTGTTGCTGTTGCTGCTGCTGTTGAGATTGCTGCTATTGCTGCTGCTGCTGCTGCTGCTCCTTCTGGTCCTTTTTGAACTTGAAGCACTCTTTCTTCTAGTGCCCCTCTTTCTAGCAATAGTGGCACTTGCCTTTCTTCTTACTTCTTTGCTGCCCAGACTGCTACTGCTGCTGGTTACGTGAGCCCATCATTGACGGGCCCGTCATTGACGGACTCGTCGCCGTCATTGGATTGCCTTGTCAGAGTGTGCTGACTAGGAAAAAGGTACCTCTCCTTGCTTTTCAGGTGAGGTGATGTCCTTGTATGCTAGCCATGGAAACATGGCGATTCTTCATGGGAATGTGGGTTATGTGACCACTAGGAGTGTGGCATGAGAGCATTCTCCAGCTCTCTAGGTCATGTGTGAGTGGACAGCCTCATTGCTAGGCTGATTTCCTCTCTTGTGTGAGATTATGGACTCTAGTGTGTGAACCTTAGCCTCCATGGCTGAGTCATGTGGCTTGTGAGAGGGCTGACTTGCCCAAGCTCTAGCTTTATATGTACTCAATCATTTTGAATGATTCAGTAACCATTCTTCTGCACAAGTGATGCAATTTCAGTCCCTCATGTTTGCTGCTCCAAGGCTCCCTCTCTCGTCCAGTTCCAACACTTGGTATCAGACCCAAGTTCTACCACTTTCGGCCAGCAATGGCCGTAACTTTGAGAGTGACGGGTAAAGGTCAATCATGGACCAAATTTGACCACTAGACCTTCATGTTCAAAAGACAAGCTTTCCAAGGAGCCCAACATCGCGAAGATTCAACGGTCGGATTGATAGTTATGCTCAAAATAAGTTCCGCTAGGGCTACACTCTTCTATATGAGTAAGACTGTCCCCTTGTCCATAACTCTCTGGTTTCTTTGTCAAGTTTAAACCCTGGCTCATGCAAATTGTAGTGATTTTCCTAAGCTTTCCTTTGGTACAAAAACATTTTTAGTCCATTGATTTGTTTGGGAGGAATGCCGTTTACAAGATGGCTGATCTGAGTTGGAGCAGGAGCACAAGCATACCCTATTTTCAAGAGGGCATGTCATTCATAATCCCCTGTTCATGTCCCTGTTCTATGGGTCGATGAGAAAGGTTTTGAGCTGAACTTTCCATTCATGGGGTCAATTTTTCCAAATTCCCACTTTGCTGGCATCTGTAGTCCATTTTCTGTCACTTAGATTCCCGGCAGAAGCAACAGCAGAAGCAGGAGTAGCGCCACCACCCTAGGTCAGCGCTCAGCATCACCAAGGCTAAAAATGGCAGCAGCAGCCATTGTGACAGCAGTGCAGGCTTTTGGAGAGGCTGGAGGGACGTGCCAAATTCACGTTTTGGAAGATTTGTACCTGCTTCCTTTTGGAGGAGAGGGGCGTTTGGGAGGTGGTGAGCGGTGACGAGTCAGCTCCAGATCCACAGGCAAAAGGCATTACCACAGCGCAGGTGCTGGCGTGGAAGACGCCGCAGAAGGGTGCAGCTGATGCGGGCTCTTTAGCAGCTGTTCCAGTGGCATATGAAGAGTGGAAGAACAAGGACAAGCATGCCTACAAGTTACTTGTCAACACCATCTCCAACGTGCATCTTCACTATGTGAGTGACAAGGCTATTGCAAAGGAGGGGTGGGACAAGTTGTGCAAAAAGTATGAGAGCAAGGATCTTGCATTCCTCATGCTTTTAGAGGAGAAGATGATGGCGCTCAGAATGCAGGGTGGTAAAGAGATGGGGGCGTACCTACACAGGGCAAAGGAGCTGCCGAAGCAACTGAGAGCGGCGGCAACCCTGTGGAAGAGATGCGCTTCATCCTCCTCTTAGTGAGGGGACTGCCAACTTGGTACGACACAATGCGAGAGACGCTAGAGTGCCAGCCAACTCGCGACCTCGACTTCATCGGCACATACCTGGTGTAAGTGGAATTGCGTCGCAATGTAGCAAAGCGCAATGGCGGTGGCAGCAGTGAAGCAGCTTTTGTCGCCATGAGCTCGCACAACTAGCAGCAGAAACAACAGTCTGGACAGCAGAGAGGCAAGAAGAAAGGCAAATGCCACTACTGCCAGAAAGAGGGAAACTACAAAAAGGAGTGTTTCAATCTTAAGAGGGACCAAAAGGAGCAGCAGTAGCAGAAGTAGAAAAAGGAGTAATCTCCACAACAGCAGCAACAGCAGTCACAACAGCATTAGCAACAGCAACAAGAGCACAACCAGGCCGGAGTACGCCATTTTGGTAACATGAACATGACAAAGGAGGTGCGTGATTGCCTCTTCATGGCGAAGTCTGATATGTCGTAGGTGGAGAAGGCGGATCTCGCATGGTACAAGGACTTGGGGTGTACCAAGAGCCTGTCGCATCACAAGGAGTGGTTTACGTAGTAGCTCTCCATTGCCCCCCGACCGATTACTTTGCGTGATGATCGGGTGGTGTATGCTGAGGGGATTGGGATTGTGGAGATGTTGTTGGAGACCCCGCGTGGCATTTAAGTGGGAGTGTTCTATGGCGTGCTGTATGTACCTGATGCTACATTCAACCTCCTCTCAGTCTCCTTTCTAACCAACACAGGACTGCGGGTCATCTTTGACGACGACTATGGCTACATCCTCGACAAGGAGACGGGAGAGGAGTTGGCCCGGTTGGTGAAAGAAGGCGACATATACTGCCTGCTGGGGGCAACCAAGATCTTGCGTGAGTAGAGTCTTGCCGCAGTGGTGCAGGCAACAGATGGTGAAATCTGGCATGCGTGTTACGGCCACATCGGCATGCGCGCCTTGCAACAACTTCAAACAAAGCGGATGATGTGTGACTTGTCCACCATCTCCAACTTTGAGCAGGAGTTGTCATTGGTTGTTTTGAGGGGAAGAAGCATTGTGAGGCGTTCTCTGGAGCAGGGAGCGTGCGAAGGAGGTGCTGGAGCTGGTCCACACAGACTTGTGTGGCTCGATGCAGACCCAAAGCTTTGGAGGCTCTAGATGTTTTCTAACCTTCATTGATGATTTTAGCCGTTACACTATTGTGTACTTCTTTTCTTCCAAGGACCACTACTTTGACAGGTTCAAAGAGTTCAAGGCAATATTGAAGAAGCAGATTGGCAAGAAGATCAAGGCGTTGCATAGCGACCGCGGAGGAGAGTATCTGATCAAGGAGTTTAGGAATACCTCGCAACAGTTGGCATCAAGGCACAGCGCACTGTGCTATTCTTGTGGCAGTAGAACGGTGTAGCAGAACCCACCAATCGCACCATCGTTGAGTCGGCGCACTCAATGCTACACGCGGCTTGGCTCACCTACGACTCTGGGCCGAAGCATTGAGCATTTTGGTGTACATCAAGAACCGCAGTCCAACCAAGGCGTTAGAACAGCTGACGTTGTATGAGGGATGGTTTGGTAAGAAGCCAAGCGTGGGCCACCTCCGTGCATTTGGCAGCTTGGCGTAAATGCACGTATGCAAGGAGAAGCGGCAGAAATGGGACGGGAAGAGCGCGCACATGCTAATGACTGGCTATGATGTGGCAAGCAAGGCCTATCACCTTTTCCAGAGGGATACCGGCCACGTCATCATCTCTAGGGATGTCGTCTTCAACGAGAGAAATGCCAACAAAACCAACATTGTTTATGAGGAAGCAACAGTCCAGTTGACGAGGTAATGGGAGCAGATACCCTTCCTAACCCCGTCTCTCTTGACCCTTCCTCCACTATGACGATGGGAGAACCACTCTTCTCTAATTTGAGTGATACAGCAGATACAATGGCGTCATCCGCAGATCAGAGGAGGGAGATGCAGCACCACCAACAACGGCAGTTGTGCCAGCAGCACCACGCTAGCCCCATGGTAACGCTCTTGCACCAGGTCGCAGGTACCCTCTGAGGATGCGCTACAAGCCTGGTAAGGGTGGCCATTTCTAGATGTTGCAAAAACGAGAACAAATGAATGTTATAGTTGCAGCAGACTCTTATGAGCTAACGTCATATTTGGAGGCCATGGCTGTACCAGATGTAGTAGATTGGACGCAAGCAGTACAACAAGAGATACAATCGCAGCTCCACAACGACACATGGGAGCTGACTGAGCGTCCACCTTGACGCAAGGTAATCAAGTGCAAGTGGGTGTTCAAGAAGATGAGGGGCGCAAGGTGCCACTCGCAAAGTACAAGGCGGAGCTCATCTTGTGCCTCAAAAAGTACAAGGGCAGGCTCGTCTCCAAGGGCTACTCACAGCAAAAGGATATCGACTACACCTTTCCTCCTGTTGCAAAGTTTGCCTCTATGGGTACGCTCCTCTCTTATGCAGTAGCTCAGAAATTTGAGATTCACCACATGGATATCAAGACATCATTCTTGAATGGTGACTTGTAGGAGGAAATCTACATGGAGGAGCCAGAGGGGTTCGTCATGGCTGGGCAGGAGCACCTGGTTTATCAGGTACAAAAGTCGCTGTACGACCTCAAGCAAGTGTCGCGTGCTTTGAACTAGAAGTTGGATGCGGCGTTATAGTGTATGGCGTTCAAGCGCAACGAGTATGACTAGAGCGTCTATCGCTTGTAGCATGGGCATGAGATCCTCATGATCACTGTCTATGTGGATGACATGCTACTCCTTTCCATCAACATGTCTACATTGCAAGAGTTCAAGGAGGCCATGCAGAAGCGCTTCCAGATTTGTGAGCTCGGGGAGGTATCATACTTCCTTGGCATCTAGATCACGCGTGACCACAAGTCACGCTCTCTCTCGCTATAGCAGAGTCGTTATGTCAAGGATGTCTTGCAACGGTTTGGCATGGAAGAGGCCAAACCCATCGGGACGCCGCTGGAGATGCGGCAGTACCTCGTGAGCTTCAATGGAGAGGTGGATGGAGCTGAGCGGGAGAAGTTACAGAGCACCATCCGCAGTCTCATGTACCTGATGGTGGCAACCAGGACGGACCTCAAATAGGCAGTGAGTGCTGTGAGCCAGCTCATGGCTAGTCTTGGAACTGAGTACCGGAAGGCAGTAAAGCGGATCTTCCGCTACCTTGCTAGAACCATCAACATCGGCATCACCTACAACGGCAACAACAACAGCATCATCGGCTATACAGACGCATATTGGGCTTCGAACCCTGAAGACCGCAAGTCCATCTCTGGACATGTAATGCTCATGAATGGCGAGCCCATCAGTTGGTGCAGCAAGCGGCAGGTGGTTGTGGCCATCCCAAGCACGGAAGCCAAGTATGTCTCTCTCAGTTTTGGATCCAAGGAAGTAGTTTGCGTTCAACGTCTCATGGCGGAGATGAGTGCGAGTGTAGCAGTTCCAGTTCCCAAGCGCATCGACAATGAGAGCGCAATCACACTTGCGAATAATGCTGATCACCATGTACGCACCAAACACATTGACATTGTACATCCCTTCATCAGTGACATGGTGTAGGAGGGTGCTATCAAGCTCGAATTCACTCCAAACAGCAAGCAGGTTGCTGTTTACAGCACCAGGCCATTGACTCATGAGAAGGAGCAGGTTTGCATGAAGGCACGTGGACACAACCCACTCTGACAACGGCAAAGTGGGAGATTGTTGGGAAAGGATCCACCCGGCTCAGTTTCAGGTCCAAAAGAGCAAGTTCCAAGAACGTACCAAAAGCCTACACCGATTGTCAATTGGACTTCATCACTACAAAGATCAGGTGGCAACTTGTCTACAGCCCAAGTTTGAGGCCGATTCCAATGGTCGGATTGGGAGATATGAATTTTTGAAGTTTCCGAAGGGATGGTCCGCCGATGTCTAGGTGACCTTGGGTGACGGCTCCACGACTGTAGCGGGAGGGCCGGTTCGGCCCTCCCTCCTCGCTGAAGCGAGGGGTGGTTGCGCACCACCCCTCGCGTCAGCGAGGGCTGGCCGGCGGCCAGCACTTCGCTGGCCGGCGGCCAGCTCGCTGCCGGCCGGCTGGATGGCCGGCGGCCGGCCAAGTGACTGGCCGGCCATCGGCCGGCCAGCCACCAGCTGCTGATTGCGGCCTCAGCCCGATCGGCGGCTGAGAGGCGACGAGGGCCTCGAGGGCGAGGCCTCGTGGCCTCGTGCCCTCGCCCCTCCTCGCCCTCCTTGCAAACGGGTAAGAGAGGACGAGAGATAGGGGGAGCGAGGATGAGGTGAAATTCGCTGGCGCAAAATCGCCAGTGTGCCTCGCACGCGACGATTTCGCGCCAGAACGACAAATGAATCGAAGTTCGTTTACGACGAACTTCGACATAAAATGAACAAAATAACTCATGCGAACACACGATTTCGAGATAAAAACCCCCGGTTTGGGTCCCAAAACCAGGGGTTTGGTTAAAAACAGAAATGGGCCTCCGGAGACTCGAAACATTCGAGTCTCCCTACTCTGGGTCGTTGATGACGATTGCCCCTCAGTCTTGCGAAGGGGGTAAACCCCTGACGCAGACTGACAACGCCATTCTGCAAACTCCGACGACGACTTCAGAGCAAGAGCTGGAGACTCAGCCTGTTACAGTGGTTCTCAGAGCAAGACGACCCTCGTGACCAAGGATTTGACAGAAGCGGCGGCTACGACATAGATAAAACGCCGCCAGCAGCTGCAAGCAGCAGCAGAAACGCCAGAAGGGACTACGGCATCAATACTTCACGGATTGAAGCGCCGTAAAGTGCGTTGCAGAGCTGGAAAAAAATTCTACTTGTTGCAGCCACTTCCTTCTAGCCTCTTCATACTTCTAGGGGGCTTGGAGGATTTTTTTGGGGCGGGTTGGGGAGTTCCCACCTCTAAAACTACAAAATCCTCCTCATTTTCAAGGCTCCTTCGAACCTCCTTCATCCAAAAACTGGGACAGCGTCCCTCCCCAAGATTAGGGACTCTCACGACCTGAGAGCACCCTAAAAACAAGGAGGGTGACAACTTGGGGACTTTTGGCGGCTCCCCCAATGCCGCCGGCTCAAGGAGACCGCCGCCAAGGGGCGCAAGACGTGCAAAGAAGACTCAAGAGGAGGCCAAGGAAGACAAGAAGACAACAAGACAAGAAGAAAAGTAGTGTTTTGTTCTAGACCTTGTACTTGCTTATCTTCTTGCTCTTTGTCTTAGTTTTGTGAGCGGTATTCACAATTCTTGTTACTTCCTTGTGTTTTGATTTTCTGTTTTCCTAGATCCTAGTTGCTACCAAGTGCCGTGAGTCACGGCCTAGGAGGACTAGCTTCTAAACCCACGACCTTGTGCCGACGTGGCGGCCTCAGAAAATATAGATATAAATTGAAATTGCCTCACCGATCGTGAGAGCAACGCCTTAGGAGGCGATTCCTCCTCGTTGTGGGGTGATCCTCACAACAACCTCCACGTGCTAGTTGCACAAGCGACGGGATGGCAAGTGCCGGACCGTCTAAGACCAACAAGGGCAAGGTGGTGATGGCGTCACCACGAGCTCTTGGCGGACTCCAAGTTTTGGGAGCCGCCGCTGCGAGCACGGTTGCCAACCCAAAGGCAACTGTACCGCCAAGGGCAACCCCACCGCCTAAGGCAACCGACGCCAACCTCGGCGACACCGAGAAGCGTGCGGAGGCCACAAAGGTAGTCAACGAGCACGTCGACGCGCACATGGGCGACTCCCATGCGACGGACGACGCGATGGAGGAGGATCTTGCGGAGGAGGACCCCGTCGAAGAGCACGACGTCGACGATGGCGAAGGCGACGAGGATTGCGACCATCGCCATCGTCGTGCGACGAACTCGAGCCGATTGCTCGAGAAGGGCAAGACGCTCGTCGCATCGCCTAAAGCTGCCGACGGCAGCGAGACTGCCAAAAGCAGCAAGGGCGTTGAAAGTAACCACACGGGAAGTTCTCGCGAGAACGAGCCGGACGACGTTGCCGCAAAGGCAATTCGCGATGACCGTCGTAGGCTCGCAGAGTTTGCTGCCGAGGCCGCAGGCCGACTCAAGATCACCACCGGTGGTGGAGATACGGCACCACTCGGAGGAATGGGGGCGGACCCTCCTTCCTACGATGCGGCCGCAATGGGGCAAGGCAGCGCCCACTCGAGCGTCGTCGCCGACGACAGTCTCCTCCGAAAGGTGGGGCTCCTTGGAGGCGTGTACGCGAACCGTACCCTCTTGCAGTGGGTAAGGGTGCACGGACAACGCGAGGCCCTGGAGGCTATCGCCGATGCTCTGACGACATCAGAGCTCAAGTTCGCGTTCGCCAACCTGCTGGCCCACGTCGGGCAGAGCATCACGGACCTTGACCGTGATCGCCAGCTGCAGCGCCTCGCCGCCCATGAGGCNCCACTCGGAGGAATGGGGGCGGACCCTCCTTCCTACGATGCGGCCGCAATGGGGCAAGGCAGCGCCCACTCGAGCGTCGTCGCCGACGACAGTCTCCTCCGAAAGGTGGGGCTCCTTGGAGGCGTGTACGCGAACCGTACCCTCTTGCAGTGGGTAAGGGTGCACGGACAACGCGAGGCCCTAGAGGCTATCGCCTATGCTCTGACGACATCAGAGCTCAAGTTCGCGTTCGCCAACCTGCTGGCCCACGTCGGACAGAGCATCACGGACCTTGACCGTGATCGCCAGTTGCAGCGCCTCGCCGCCCAAGAGGCAAGCCGCGGATGCAACGACCTCGACAAGGCATTACAAGGTGCAATCCAGGTGCGGATGTAGCAGCAAGTGTAGCGTGCCGCAGCTACGGAGGCCACTACCGGCGGCAGCGACGACTTGCCTACCTCGACGAGTTTGGGGTCAGTCATGAACACGTCCTTCCTCCACAGTGTGGAGATCTTCTGGAAGGGCGTGAAGTTGACCGACTGGCTGAACCGCATGGAGCACGTTCTACGTGTCCACAAGGCGCCACTAAGTCAGTGGGGCAACCTTGCCACGACGCGGCTTGAAGACAAACTCTTCAAGTATGTGGTCAAGGAGTGGACTGCGTAGCAGCCGTACCTTGAGTGGCAGCCCATGCCGTGGGAGGCATCTGCGCAATTATGCACAACAAGCGCACCGAACGTGAGGAGGCGGAGCGCGCCTTCCACAAGATCAAGGACTTTAGGTAGCTGGGCAGCTCGCTTGAATCCTACTTGAGTGAGTTCACCGCACTCATGGAGGAAGCCGAAAGCTTTACCGAGGGCGATGGCACTCAGACGTTCAAGTACCCGGAGTACATGCTGCTGGAGTACTTGCGTGATGGTCTCGCCAGCGAGAAGCTGAAGGACAAGACCACCACAACAGCCACTGGCCTAGCTTGGACAAGCTGGAGGGCGTTGCGCGACTACATGAGCGAAGTGTACTCGGCGAACCCGAAGCACTACTCTGATGCACGGCCGAACGCGCGTGTACAGCAGGGTCGCGACATGCGCATGGACGCTACAGGGGCTGGTGGGTCAGCCGGACAGCGAGGCGGGGTCAAGGGCAAGCAGCTGACAAACCCTCCAGCCAAGAAGGCTGGTGGACACAAAGGTCCCAACAACAAGCGCAGCCGCGAGAATGACGAGCTGTAGGCGGCGCGTGAGCGTCGCAACGCAGCCTTCCGCGAAGGGCTCTGCCACAACTACATGCAACCAGGCGACTTTAGGGCTCAGTGCCCTGAGGCTGCTGGTGGACAAGAGGCCGCAGCGCTAGCTGCAGCAGCAGCACCTCGTGGGGATGTTGCAGGAGGAAGCCGCGGACAAGGCCGTGGACAGGGTCGTGGTCGCGGCAATGGGCCCGGCCGTGGTAACGGGCAGGGCCGTGGGGCGGGTTTTCCCCACCCCTGAGTGACGTCAGTGGGGACCACTCAGGGGTAAAACTGGATCACGAGTGTGAGTTCATGTTTTCAGACGAGGATGTTAAACAATTTGAGTTTTTGACGAGTTCAAATTTCTCTGTTGTTTTCTCCCTTGTCATTGAACCTCATANCTCGTGGGGATGTTGCAGGAGGAAGCCGCGGACAAGGCCGTGGACAGGGTCGTGGTCGCGGCAATGGGCCCGGCCGTGGTAACGGGCAGGGCCGTGGGGCGGGTTTTCCCCACCCCTGAGTGACGTCAGTGGGGACCACTCAGGGGTAAAACTGGATCACGAGTGTGAGTTCATGTTTTCAGACGAGGATGTTAAACAATTTGAGTTTTTGACGAGTTCAAATTTCTCTGTTGTTTTCTCCCTTGTCATTGAACCTCATATTGCACTTGCTGACCGACATTGCCCACTAAATCTTGCATCACCAGACGAGATGCATGACTGAACCTGCTTAGTGGTGGCGACACCAACCATTGTGCAAGAGTGGTGTAACACAGTGATTGAAGCAAACACCCTCAAAGCGACGAGTTCAATCACATTCGTAGTACCTTTAGTCGACGATTTCGACCCAGTGAAATTTAAACACTGGAAGGTGCTGGCCGAATTCACACGTGCCCACAAGATGTGGACTCAAGTGGGTGAATCATGGGAGTTACGACGCCCGTCGTACAGATTCCGTGTTTATCACAAGCTCGCCTTACCGTCGTGGAGTCTGTTCACTCGGAAGAGTGGAGGCAGCATGACGATGCAGTTCAAAGGACACCTAGCTGGTGCTCCCGTGAACATACTTGCTGACACTGGAGGGGACGACTCTTTTGCCAGCTTTGGCTTTACCCGTCGGGTTGGCCTGAAGTACGAGCCATCGAATGGCAGAGTTGTTTTCGGTGACAACCGTATGGTACCCGTGATCGGTACTTGTAAAGCAAAAACTTGTATTCAAGGGTACACACAAAGTGTCACGTTGAAGGTACTCAACCTTCTTGACCTGTTTGACATGGTGCTAGGCGATCCCTGGCTCCGTGACAACAAGGCTCTAATGTGCTTTGAATCAAAGCGTTTGATCCTCCGAAAAGGACAACACCGCTTTACGTTGATTCCGAGTAAGAAATTATCACCGACCCGACTCAAAGTCCATGCCAGCTTGTCTGCAATGCAGGTTAAGAGACGTATTCGACAAGGTTGTTGATACTTCTTGGCTCAGCTGCAGAAAGTGGAGGATGACGTGACGGAAGACACGCCACAAGAGATCAGATCTCTATTGGCGGAGTTCTCGGATGTATTCCAAGACCCATCGGCTGGGCTTCCACGAGAAAGACACATGGGCCACACGATTCCGCTGCAACCGGAAGCGACTCCTCCGTTCAGACCCATGTATCGCCTTAGTCCAGCTGAAAGGCGAGAGGCCGAACGCCAAATGAAAGAGTACCTTGCAAAAGGATGGATCGAGCCAAGTAGCTCGCCGTACGGTGCGCTGATCCTTTTTGTGAACGAAAAGGACGGTGGATTACGCATGTGCGTGGATTACCGAGCGTTGAACAAGCTGACGGTGAAAAATCGATTCCCCTTACCGCGGATTGAGGACCTTTTTGACCAACTCCAAGGTGCAAAAATATTTTCGTCCTTGGATTTGTCTCAAGGGTACCATCAAATCGGCATCACGGAAGATGATGTGCCCAAAACCGCGTTTTGAACGCACATGGGACACTATCAGTTCCGAGTGTTTTGCTTCGGGCTTACAAATGCCCCGGCAACTTTCCAAGGAGAAATGAACCGAACGTTCACCAAGCAACTCGGAAAGTTTGTCTTGGTTTATCTAGATGGCATCCTGGTTTTCTCCAAATTAATGGAAGAGCACATAGAATATCTGCGCGAAGTTCTCGCATTCCTTCGGGAACAGAAGTTTTATGCGAAAGTGAGCAAGTGCAAGTTTGCACAAGATGAGCTCGAGTACCTTGGACACATTGTCGGCAAAGACGGCATCCGCGTCGACCCACGAAAAGTCCAAGCCGTTGTGGACTGGCCACGCCCCGAAAATGTTGGGCAGATTCGGTCTTTCCTCGGCCTTGCAAACTACTTTCGACGGTTTATGCAAGGGTATTCGACCCTGGTAGCACCGCTAACCAGGCTCACGCGAAAAGACGTGCGTTGGGAATGGACATCTGATTGTGAGAACGCTTTTCTCAAAGCCAAGGAGCTTCTCTCCACGACGCCCATCCTAGCTCTTCCGGATCCATCGCAACCGTGGGAGGTTCGATGTGATGCGTCGGTATTTGGACTTGGAGCCGTCCTCATGCAGAACGGTCACCCAGTTGCGTATGAGAGCCGGAAGCTCATACCCGCGGAAATGCGGTACATGACTGGGCATCAAGAGATCCTTGCGGTAGTACACGCTTTCAAGATGTGGCGTTGCTACCTCGAGGGTACTGAAGGGGATGTGACGGTCATGACCGACCATAATCCATTGGTGTTTTTCCAAACGCAACCAAACCTGTCAAGACGACAGGCGCGTTGGAGCGAATACCTGAGGTGATTCTTGTTCACATGGGCATATCGACCAGGACGCATCAATGTGGCCGATCCACTCAGCCGACAGCCTGTGGAAATTAAAGCAACCACCGAGCGCAGTGGGTGTTTTATGGCCATCGCAACAACATCCGTACAACCACCAGATCCCCCTGCACCTCTATGGCAACCACCATGAGAGATTATCCATTACAACGGTTTTGTAAACAGGATCCAGATGTGATACTGTGTGGATTCTTGGTTTCAAGACTCTCAAAATCTGGACAAGTATGGCTTGGTGGAGGCCGTAGGAATCTTCTGGCATGGAGAACAAGTTGTTGTGCCAAACTCAGGAGACCTTCGAGCAAAGGTTATCTCCCAGTTCCACGACCCGCCGGTCGCAGGTGACGTGGGACCCCGAAAGACCGGACAGGCACTCTCGGACCACTATTGGTGGCCAGGGTGGAGTGTCGATGTCCGTAAGTATTGCATGACATGCAACCCATGTCTTTGGAATAAGGCTAGTAACAAGAAGCCTGCGGGACTCCTCCAGCAGCTTCCCATTCCTGGGACTCTATGGGAGTGCGTCAGCATGGACTTCATTACTTGTCTTCCGGACCCGGTCCGTGGCCATGATGCAATACTAGTGGTTGTGGATCTTTTGACGAAGATGACACACTTCATTCTTACAACCACTGACGTGAACGCAGAGGAGATCACTCGTCTCTTCTTTGAGGGTGTCGTAAAGTACCACGGCTTGCCGTTGCGCATTATCTCCGATCGAGATCGAAAATTTGCTAGTAAGTTCTGGCAAAAGATGCACGATTACGTCGGTAGTGAGTCTCAAATGTCGACAGCATTTCACCCTCAAACTGACGGACAAATAGAGCGCATGAATCGCACTCTTGAGCAGATGCTTCACATGTACGTTGACCCTGCCATGCATGATTGGGACGAATTCCTAGCACCGGCAGAGTTTGCGGTGAACAACTCGGTGAACGAGTCCACACAGTTCACACCGTTCGTTTTGAACAGTGGTCGGCATCCAGTGGTACCCTCTTCATTGGTGAAGAGTGGGAGTACAGGAGGGCAGGTTCCTTCCGCTCAAGCCTTTGCCGAACGCATTGACTCCTTGTTACAGGAGGCGAAGGGTCACCTTCAAGCAGCTCAGCAACGACAAAAGGCATATGCCGACAAAGGTCGCCGGGAGGTGTCGTTTGACATCGGTGACAAAGTGCTGCTCAGCACTAAAAACCTTCGGTTGAAGTTGCCAGCAGCAAGAAAACTTCTACCGAAGTGGATTGGGCCGTTTCCCATTGTGGCACGCATCGGGCCAGTGGCATACCGATTGCTACTTCCGCCGAGTATGAAGATACATGACGTGTTTCATGTGAGCCTGCTGGCTGCGTACACGGCAGAAGGAACCGTTCAGCCACCGCCTGTAGTCCTGGCTGCCGACGGCCAATAGGAGGTCCTTCGCCTACTCTTGCACCGAGAGCGTACTCTTCGGTCGCGCATTGTCAGGGAGTACCTCGTTCATTGGGCCGGTTGTGGATCGGAACATAATTCATGGGAGCCCGAATCTCGGTTGCCCACAGGGGTGGTCAAGGAGTATTGGAGCAAGCTTGCAGCTTGCACAGATCGACGCGTGGCAGGAGGTACCACCTAAACGCGGGAAAAGTGAGCAACCTTCCCACAGGGCAGCATTCATGGACAGCGACCATAGGAGGTTGGGGACGCCCAACATGGTTGTCGCGCGGACGCTCCAGCCTAAAAGGGGGAGGCCGCTAGCCGTGCTGACCTACAAGCTGCAGCTTAGGTCTAAGTACCATGCACGTGTTCATGTTTAGCTGGTGATTGAAATAATTAACTTTCTTTCACAATGTTGATGACTCACTGACTGACAATCCTACTTGATGTTCATGAACCGGGACGGTTCATAATAAATGGGGAGGAATGTAGCGGGAGGGCCGGTTCGGCTCTCCCTCCTCGCTGAAGCGAGGGGTGGTTGCGCACCACCCCTCGCGTCAGCGAGGGCTGGCCGGCGGCTAGCACTTTGCTGACCGCCGGCCAGGTCGCTGCAGGCCGGCTGGACGGCCGGCGGCCGGCGAAGTGATCAGCCGGCCACTGGCTGGCCAGCCACCAGCAGTCGATCGCGGCCTCAGCCCGATTGGCGGCTGAGAGGCCACGAGGGCCTCGAGGGCGAGGCCTCATGGCCTCGTGCCCTCGCCCCCCCTCGCCCTCCTTGCAAACAAGCAAGAGAGGACGAGGGATAGGGGGAGCGAGTGTGAGGTGAAATTCGCTGGCGCGAAATCGCTAGCGTGCCTCGCACGCGACGATTTTGCGCCAGAACGACAAAACATGAATCGAAGTTGGTTTACGACAAACTTTGACATAAAACGAACAAAACAACTTGTGCGAACACACGAGTTTGAGGTAACAACCCCCGGTTTGGGTCCCAAAACCAGGGGTTTGGTTAAAAACGGAAATGGGCCTCCGGAGACTCGAAATATTCGAGTCTCCCTGCTCTGGGTCGTTGATGACGATTGCCCCTCACTCTTGCAAAGGGGGTAAACCCCTGACGCGGACTGAGAATGCCATTCTACGAACTCCGACGACGACTTCAGAGCAGGAGCTGGAGACTCAGCCCGTTACAACGACTTAGCCTGAGAAAAGAAAAAGGTAAGAGGTCCTGGGTGAAGACGTGATGGGAAAAACATCCAAAAAGGTTCTACATTCTTGGGTTGCCTTGTCAGAGTGTGCTGACTAGGAAAAAGGTATCTCTCCTTCCTTTTTAGGTCAGGTTAGATCCTTGTGTCCTAGCCATGGACACATGGCGATTCTCCATGGGATTGCGGGTCATGTGACCACTAGGATTGTGCCATGAGAGTACTTTCTAGCTCTATAGGTTGTGTGTGAGTGGACAGCCTGATTGCTAGGCTGATTTTCTCTCTTGTGTGAGATTATGGACTTTAGTGTGTGAACCTTAGACTCCATGGCTAAGTGGTGTAATTTGTGAGAGGGCTGACTTGCCCAAGTCCTAGCTCTTTACATACTCCATCATTTTGAGTGACTCAATAACCATTCTTCAGCACAAGTGATGCCCTTTCAGTTCCACATGCTTGCTGCTCCAAGGCTCCCTCTCTCTGCCAGTTCCAACAACATGCACTACTCCTTTGCAGGAAGTCTCCTTGGTCTAAACAGGATAGTTTAGGTAGGAAACACTACCCATCACAACTGTTTGTGGCTTAGACCTTCCAGAGTTAGTCGCCGCAGAAAAAGGTCATTGGATCGAATCCCAGCCCAGTTGCTAGTTTTCTTTATGAGTAAAAAAGGGAGAATATGGTTCTAAGAGACATGTTAGAACATTTCATGGTCTTTCCTAGTGGCTGGCACCACTTGGCGGTCACAGAGAGCGTCACGTAGGCAAGAAGGATGATGTAATCCAGATTTCCCCTTAAGTATGTCATCCAATGAGCCACTGCGCGCCTAAGCTCGAGGCTTGATTTTTTGACTTGATGTACTCCTTGTCCATAGCTGACATTTCGACAGGCACAGGATGGACTAGGCATGTATTGCTCCCTTGGAGTTAGTCCCCTAAGTCTGGTCCGGATAGACAAGGCATGCAGTGCTTCCTTAGAGCAAGTCCCCTTGGTCTAAACTGGATATCTATAGCCAGCAAAAACTACCTAGGACAACTCCTTGTGGCTTAGACGCTCCAGAGTTAGTCTCTAGAGCGAGAGGTGAATGGGTCAAATCCTAGCGCAGTGACTAACCTTCTTTGTGACCAAAAGGGGGACAGGAAGGTTTGAGAGACATCTTAGAACATTTCAAGGTCCTTCCTGGTGGCTGGCGCCACTTGGCATTCAATGTGAGCGCCATGTAGGCAAGGGGGATGATGCAATCCAGATTGCCCCAAAGTGGCTCATCCAAGAAGCCACTGCGCGCCTAGGCTAGAGGCTGGCTCTAGGACTATAAGAACCTGTCAGTTGTATGTCATTGAGTACACTTCTTCCCTTTGAGACTCCTAACAGAGTTGTTCACCAGAGGTAGTCACTAAAGAAGCATTGGTTGGTCTAAGCCCCAGGAGTTTGCTCCTTGCGCGAAAGTAGCCAAGTGCTAAGGACACAATGCAAGGAAGTGATTCTTATGAAGTGCTCAGTGTGGAACCTTGGCTCTGAGAGTGATATCTCCTCTTGGTTGTAATACCAAGAGCAGTTGGCAGGAACCATTCTGTGGGAACCCGTTTTCTAGACTGTCGCCTCAGGCAGGTTGATAAAGGGTTATGGGCCCATCTTGACTTGTAAGGCACGCTTCTGCACACTCTCTTGCCCTCTCTATCTTCCAGCGCCCATTAGCTCCATCAACTCCATCAACATCAACATTCATGTGCTTCAACAAAGAAGATAAGTAGAGAAGAAGAGTAGTATGACGACACCGACAACGCTCACTCTTGAGCAAGTCAACGGTACCATGTCAAAGCTAACAGGGATAGGTTCTCCCTTGTGGAAATGGCAATTTGAGATTTTCATGAGGATGTGTTGCTACTTGAAGATGTTCTTTGGAGAAGAGGTTGAACCTCCAAAACCAGACGTTGTGTACGGAGCATGGAGTACCAAAAACATCATGGTACTTGCAATCCTTATGACATCAGTGTATGACTCTCAACATAATCATCTCCATGGCATCAGATATGCATCAAAGGCTTATGTAAAGCTTGTACTTGTACACCAATCAACGGCTCTTGCTAATCGCCTCTTCTTGCTTCAAGAATTAACTTCAAACAAGGTGAATGAGGGACAGATAATTGTGGACTTAATGTTGTAGTTTGAAGGACTGCTGTAGCAAGTGACACAAATGAATTAGGAAATCATCACCAATTTGCAGGCCATGATCCTTGAAAGCTGGGATTGCATGATCATGGTCTTTGGCACTTGGAAAAAGGACGTTTTGATGTATGGGACAGAATTTGAATATGTGTACAACGAGGCCATGCTATGCAACGGCAGTGAGGCCAACATTTGAGCCTATATTGCATAATACGGTGGCGAATAACATCTTCTTTTTTGGTCAGAGACGCATTACATGTAGTGGTGATGGAGGAAGAGGCAATAGTGGTAGTAGAAAGGGTTCAAGGCATTGAGGGAAGTGCCATAACTGTGGGAAGCCTCGGCACTAAGCATGAGAGTACAAGGTTCCAAAGAAGGAAGACGAAGGACATGTTGGTAAGAACGAGGGTAAAGGAAAGGGTAACAAGGAGTTGACGAACATGATGGCTGAGAGCGTGCTGAGAACTAAAGGAGCGGCACTACTCAAGCCGTGAAGCCTACGCAATTGACTGTGGCACAAACTACCACTCTTCAAAGGAGAAGGATGGGTTGATCTCCATGAAGAACACTGAATCTCATTTGAGGGGTGCCAATACGAGCATTGTCCATGCACGAGGTGAGGGTTACTATTTGATCTGAATCGATATAACAGTGCTAAGAAATATTTGAAGTCGGAGAACATTTTCTACATGCCATCTTTTGAGATAACCATCTTGTCGGGGTCCAAAATCACGGACAAGGGCATGACTGTTGTCTTCACCAAGGAAGAGGCAATGATTATCAAGAATAGGGTTTCAAGATGTTGGAACTGAAAAAGAGAGGGAGCCTTGGAGCAGCAAACACGCGGGACTGAAGGCGCATCACTTGTGCTGAAAAATGGTTGTTGAATTACTCCAAATGATGGAGTACATATAGAGCTAGAGCTTGGGCAAGTCAGCCCTCTCACAACCCACACCAGTTAGCCATGGAGGCTAAGGCTCACACACTAGAGTCCATGATCTCACACAAGAGAGGAAATCAGCCTGACAATCAGGCTGACCACTCACACACGACCTAGAGAGCTAGAAAGTCCTCTCATGGCACAATCCTAGTGGTCACATGACCCGCAATCCCATGGAGAATCGCCATGTGTCCATGGCTAGGACACAAGGATCTGACCTGACCTAAAAAGTAAGGAGAGATACCCTTTTCCTAGTCAGCACACTCTGACAAGGCAACCCAAGAATCTAGGAAGTTTTTGGATATTTCTCTGATCAGGTCTTAACCCTGGCCATCGCCCATGGTCACCCAGACATCGGCGGTCCATGACCCCGAAAACTTCGAAAACTCATATCTCTCAATCCGACCGTTGGATCGGCTTGAAACTTGGATCATAGACACTGTGCAACCTGATCTTTCCAACAATGAAATTGGATTGACGATCGGAGGATGCACCTGGTAGTTTCCTGGAACTTGCTCCTAGAGACCTGAATTAGAGCCGGATGGCTCCTTTTCCAACAACCTCCCACTTTGCCGCAGTCATAGTACGCCGAGTCAACATGCCTTCATGCAGAACTGCTCCTTCTCACGGGTCATTGGTTTGGTACAAAAATCATTGACCTGCTTGCTGGTTGGAGTGAATTTGAGCTTGATTGCACCGTGTTCCACCATGAGCGTGATGAAATGTTATGCTATGTCAATGTGCTTTGTGCGTGCATGGTGCTCGGGATTCTTGGCGAGTCCATTTGGGCTCTGATTGTCGACGCGCACAGGAACTGGAACTGCTGTACTCCCACTCTTCTTCGTTATGAGACGCTGAAGCCAAATTGCTTCCTTGGCTCCAAAGCTGAGAGAGACGTACTCAGCTTCCATGCTTGAGGTGGCCACAATGACCTGCTGATTGCTGCACCAACTGATGTCCCCGCCATTCATGAGGAACACATGTCCAGAGATGGACTTGCGATTGATGTTGCTGAAGCCCAATCAACGTATGTGTAGCCAATGATGTTGATTGGGCTTCAAGTCCACATAGCCAGTGATGTTGTTATCGTTGCCGTTGTAGGTGATGTCGATGTTGATGGTTCCAGCAAGGTAGCAAAAGATCCGCTTCACTGCTTTCTGGTGCTAAGGTCAGGGGTTTGCCATGTGGTGGCTCACAGTGCTCACAGCCTGTGCGAGGTCCGGCCTGTTTGCAACCATCAGGTACATGAGCCTGCAAACGGCGCTATGGTACTTCTGCCGCTCAGTCATATCCGCTTGTCCATTAAAGATCACAAGGTATTGTTGCGTCTCGAGTGGTGTGCCGATGGGTTTGGCCTTCTACCATGCCAAACAGCTGTAAAACATCCTTGATGTAGCGGCTCTCTTGCAGTGAGAGAGAGCGTTATTTGTGGTCACGCGTGATGTGGATGCCGAAGATGTATGACGCCTCCCCAAGATCGGACATCTAGAAGCGCTCCTACATGGCATCCTTGAACTCCTGCAGAGCAGACACTGTTGGAAAGGAGGAGCATGCCATCCACATAGAAGATGATGATGAGCACCTCATGACCATGCTGCCAGCCATAGACGCTATAGTCACACTCACTATGCTCAAACCCCATGCACTGTAGCGTCACATCCAATTTCTGGTTCCAAGCACGCGTCGCTTGCTTGAGGTCGTACAGCGACTTGAGCAGCTTCCAAACCAAGTGCTCCTGGCCATCCATGACGAGTCCCTCCGGCTGCTCCATGTAGCTTTCCTCCTCCTACTCACCATTCAAGAATGCCATCTTGACATCCATGTGGTGAATTTTGAAGTCCTCAGCTACTGCATAAGAGAGGAGTATGCGCACAGAGGCAAACTTTGCAAGAGGAGCAAAGCTTTCAGTGTAGTCGATGCCTTCCTGTTACGAGTAGCCCTCGGCGACTAGCCTTGCCTTGTACTTTTGGGGGTTGCCATCTGCGTCTCTTTTCATCTTGAACACCCAATTGGACTTGATTACCTTACGTTTAGGTGGATGCTCAGTCAGCTCCCACGTACCATTGTCGAGCTGCGACTATATCTCTTGCTACAGAGCTTGCGCCCAATCTATTGCATCTGGTGTAGTCATGGCCTCCTTTTACGAAGTCAGCTTATCAAAGTCTTCTGCAAATACAACGTTCATCTCGTCTGGTTTTTGCAGCATCCAAAAATCCTTGTGCTCACTAGGCTTGTAGCGCACCCAAAGAGGGTACTTGCAACCTGGTGTAGCAGCATTAGCTGGCGGCTCGCGCGTTGCTGCTAGCACCCTCGTACACCATGTGCCTTATGAAGTGATATACGATGTCAATATGCTTGGTGCGTACATAGTGCTTAGGATTCTTGGCGAGTGCGATTACGCTCCGATTGTCAATGCGCATAGGAACTGGAACTGCTGCACTCCCACTCATCTCTGCCATGAGACGCTTAAGCCAAACAGCTTCCTTGGCTCCAAAGCTAAGAGAGACGTACTCACCTTCCATGCTTGAGGTGGCCACAACCACCTACCGCTTACTACACAAGCTGATGGCCCCACCATTCATGAGGAACACATGTCAAGAGATGGGCTTGCGGTCCTTAGGGTTTGAAGCCCAATCTGCATCTGTATAGCCGCTGATGTTATTGTAGGTGCCGTTGTAGGTGATGCCGATGTTAATGGTTCCAGCAAGGTAGTGGAAGATCGGCTTCACTGCCTTCTGGTGCTCAGGTCTTGGGTTCTCCATGTGCTGCCTCACAGCGCTCACAGCCTGTGCGAGGTCTGGCCTGGTTGAACTTCGGAACCCGCTCTGGTACTTCTCCCGCCGAGCTGCATCCACTTCTCCATTAAAGATCAGGAGGTACTCTCGCGTGTCCAGCGGTGTGCCGATGGATTTAGCCTCTGCCATGCCGAATTGCTGCAAGATATCCTTAATGTAGCAGCTCTGCTGCAGCAAGAGAGAGTGTGATTTGCGGTCACATGTAATCTTGATACCAACAAAGTATGACGCCTCCTCGAGATCGGACATCTGGAAGCGCTCCTGCATTGCCTCCTTGAACTCCTCCAATACAGACATGCTATTGGAAAGGAGGAGCATGTCATCCACATAGACGATGATGATGAGCACCTCATGACCATGCTGCCAGCGATAGACGCTGTAGTCACACTCGCTACACTCAAACCCCATGCACTGCAGTGCCGCATCCAATTTCTTGTTCCAAGCATGCGACGCTTGCTTGAGGCCGTACAACAACTTCAACAGCTTACAAACCGGGTGCTCCTGGCCATCCATGACAAATCCCTTTTGCTGCTCCATGTAGATTTCCTCCTCCAAGTCACCGTTCAAGAATGCCGTCTTGACATCCATGTGGTGAACCTCGAAGTCCTCAACTGTTGCATAAGAAAGGAGCGTGCACAGAGAGGAAAAATTTGCAAAAAGAGCAAAGGTTTCAGTGTAGTGGATGCCTTCCTCCTGCGAGTAGCCCTTGGCGATGAGCCTCGCCTTGTACTTTTGGAGGTTTCCATCTCTGCCCCTCTTCTTCTTGAACACCCACTTGCACTTGATTACCTTGCGTCCAGGTGGAAGCTCAATCAGCTCCCACGTACCATTGTCGAGATGCAACTTTATCTCCTATTGCACAACTTGCATCCAATCTACTACATCTGGTGCAGCCATGGCCTCCGGTCGATGATTCACCGGAGCGTATTGAGTTGGAGGGATCGCAGCATAGCTATGATGCGCCACCAAAACTACCACGCAGCAGCGAGAGGCAGCAAAAAGTAGGGAAGCGCTTCGATGCAAGCACCGGTCGATGGATTGGCATGACGCGATGCATGCTGGCTGCATCAACAGAGCCGACTACTTTGCAAGAGGCGCTTGCACGGCCCAAAGGGGATCAATGGGACCCAGCCATTAAATCAGAGCTGGCGTCCATCACGGAAAATGATACATGGGAGTTGGTTGACAGGCCAAAAGATGCCAATGTCATCGGCTCAAAGTGGGTCTTTAAGACCAAGTTTAGAAAGGTAGGTGTGGTTGAAAAATACAAGGCGCGGCTAGTGGCGATGGGTTACGCACAGCGTAAAGCGGAGCACTATGATGAGACGTTTGCTCCCGTCGCCAAGTTCACAAGCATCCGGGCAATCATTGCGGTGGCGGCCCCGAAGGACATGGAGCTCCACTAAATGGACGTAAAGATGGCCTTCCTCAACGGCATCATAGACAAATAGATCTATATGGAGGTGCCAGAGGGGGTGGAGGCATCGGAGGGCAAGGTGTGCAAGTTGCGGAAGTCCTTGAACGGGCTAAAACAATCCCCCAGATGCTGGTACCAACAGATGGACAGCTTCATGGCACAACTTATCTTCAAGCGCTGTGAGGCGGATCATAGCGTGTACGTGCGGCGTGACAAACAGCTCCATCAGATCGTTGCACTCTACGTGGACGACCTGATTGTGTGCTCGACAAATTTGCCAAGCCTACAGCAACTGAAAGAGCAGCTGAGTAGAATATTCCAGATGTCTGACATGGGGGAGCTGGAGTACTACCTCGGGGTGAGCATTACGCGGAACGGGAGGGCGCGCACGGTTGAGCTGGGACAGGCCAAATACGTGGCCGAGGAGCTGAAGCGGTACGGCATGGAGGACTGCAAACCAGTTGGCCGTCCAATCTCCATGACCTGTGAACGGAGTGCGGCAATGGCGCCACAAACAAAAGAAGAGCAGAAGGATATGGCAGGGGTGCCCTACCAATCGGCGTTGGGCAGCCTCATGTACGCCATGGTGGCGACTCGACCAGACCTGGCCTACGGGGTGGGCCAAGTGAGCAGGTATGTGGCCGATCCAGCGCCACTACACTGGCAGGCGGTCAAGCGCATCCTCCGCTACCTACAGGTGACGCGGCATAAGCGCTTGAGGTTCGACGGCAAGGGGCGGGCGGACCCCTTGCGTTTGGTTTGCTACACGGACGCAGACTACGATGGCGATGTGGACAAGTGGAAGTCCACATCCGGCTACGTGTTCTTCCTCGCTGGTGCAGCGGTCTCATGGTGTAGCAGAAAGCAAGACTGCGTCGCCACCTCCATAGTGGAAGCAGAGTACATCGCGCTAGCCGAGGCGGTCAAGGAGGGGGTGTGGCTCCGTAGGTTGCTGAGGGAGCTGGGCGTGCCGCAGCAGGAGCCTACGGTGGTGCAAGAGGACAACAACGGCTCAATCTTGCTGACCAACTATCTGACGTAGCATAGGAGGACGAAGCACATCGACGTGCATTACCACTACGCACAAGACATGGTTGAAAAGGGACAGGTGGTGCTGCAACATTGCAGCACGCACAACATGCTTGCGGATTGCTTGACCAAAGCGCAACCTGTCAACCGGCACACATTGGACGTGGCCGGGCTTGGGATGACCAGCTATGATGGGCTGGAGGGTGCTGCGGAAGATGAGTGAGAGCAAAAAGGAGTAGCGGGCATGGCAGGTGCAAGGGGGAGAATGTTGAAGTGCATGCCCCTCTGCATGCCCAAGTGCGGCGTCGGGAGGCGTTGATGAGCCGCCACAGAGAGGAAAGTCCTCGTAGACAAATCCGGAGACTCAAGGATTGCTCGGATCCTAAAATGGAGGATTTCTCCTAAAAGTTGACAAGTTGCTGATTCCGATAGAAGTTGTTTCACCGGAATCGGACTAGTAACGAAGGAGATATGGGCTTCCAAAGTTGGGGTGTGCGCGGTGGTTCTGGGATCCGCCCGCGGTTCGACTTTCGGTGAATAGTTGACCGGAACGAGTAACAAAATACGATCTCGGGATTTTGCTCCGGAAGATCTGCCGAGGCGTCCAGTGGATGATGCGCCGGATTTCAAGAGTGCAGTTTGTCACTGAGGGACTTAGCTAAAAACCTGGCTCGGAGTCCGAAATTCAGTACTATAGTTTGTTACTCGGGGACGTAGTCCAAATTCGGACTGCACGTCTGCGAACAGGTTTCGACCCACATCCATCCCCATCACCAAACTCGATGATTAACTCATCGAAACAGACCCCAAAGGCGCAAAGGACGTCGCCACTACGCGTAGGGACATCTGCGCCTCCAAAATGGCATTTTGATGGGTCTTTGATGTGTGAAGGCGCCTCGGCGGGCGACGTGGTGCGCGCCACCGAGTGAGCGGCTGGTTTGGGATGCTGCGCTTTGACTGACGTAGCGGGAGCTACGGTTATCCGAATCGTGCACGGTTTGGTACGTTGGAGAGCTCATGACTAGCCCTAAAAATGTTGAAATCATGTCCATGTTAAAAAAACTAATACAAAATCACGTTATTCCCTTCGCAAAAGTTACTGTATCACAAATGCCTTCAACTCCCAGAAACATAGCGTGAGGCGACGACAAAGCTCATGTTTAGACTCAGAACCACCCGCACAAAACATAGCCGTGAACACACAGTAGACCCGTCGGGCCACGTTGGAACTGCCTCCACCCGAGGGCCATTTTCTGACACGTCCCACTCCGGAGGAAGCGGCACTCATCACGCAGGCCCACACAATCGGGCTCCGCGGATGGGACATGCAGGCGGCCGCGGGACTGTAGAGTGACCTGCACCGACAGGCATAAGCTGTTGAGGCCCGACTGCAAGAGGCCGTGGCAGCCCGTTCGGTGTGTCCTCCTGAGAGGCGCCTCACCACAAACCCGGAGCCAGTCGATGGTCCACCCGCGGTGGCCACCCCATCCGCTCTCACAACCGCCCCTGCCATTTCCCCTGCTACCGTAGATTCTCCAGATCCAGTGGAAAAGCTCTTCACCACCCCCATTGCGTCTGTCAACTTCTTTGACTTCCTTCGCATTCATCCTGAACTGGCTCCGCGGCTCAAGGAGGAATTCACCAGGGCCAAAAATTGCCTCCAAGCCATTGGCATCTCGCTCACGTATATCACTCCGTCCCATGGCACCCAAAACACCCGACGGATTGTAGCAGAGACACCACAAACTCTGACCACAGAAGAAGTGGACTGGGGCTGGGCCCCATAGCCTTTGCAACCACCCCGCTGCGATGATCACCACTACGAGGTTGCCTGCTGTGTGGTCCAGATCTGTGGCCGTAAACTTCTTCCCATCATCGACACTGGCGCAACCCATACCACGGTGGCCCTCCGCGTCCTCTGCCTCGTCGGATGGTCGGATCACATTCTTCCTACACGTCGGTTGTTCAGCAACGCGGCGGACGGGTTGGACTATGGGGATGGAGAAGTGTGTGGACTACCCTTACAGGTGGGATCTCTCCATGAGCCAGTAGACCTACAGATCACACAGGCCCGGACCTACGACGTTCTCCTAGACATGGACTACCTCCTTCCGCGCTTGGTCAACCTTTTATTCTCCCTGGGTGTAATGCAGCTCACATCCAGCGCAGGAACCAAGGAGTATGCTCTCATCACCGTGGGCGACCGAGTGACAATGCCAGTGACCGGCGGTGTGCCCTTCTCCCTCTCAGATGCCAAACAGGAAGATTCACTCACCCGGCCCCAGTTCAGCCAGACCTCCGCGGAGGCCGTTCTTGATACGGAGCAGGTTCCTGTCGACGAGTGGCGAGAACTCTCTGCGGACCATGTGGAACCAGGAGTACGCGCTAACCTTCTTGGATTATGGCAGCAGAGCGAGTGGGCATTTGGCCAGGGCCATCCCCTGGAGGACGACGAGGAATTTTACCCCATCCGTGATCCACTCCCACCTCCACCACCACGCTGGGACCACATCCTGCATCCTTGCCTCTCACTAGCGCAGAAACAAGATTTCCAAGACCTCCTAGATGTTGTTCTTCCATGCCCCATGGCCACTGCTATGGGTTGACGGACAGGTTTGGCATGCACTGCTCCCTTGGAGTAAGTCCCCCAAACCTTGTTCGTGGTGCAAGTCCAAGCGAGACACCAGAAGTGTAGCGCAACGGATAGCATGTTGGACTTAGGGACAACAGGTCCTGCGATAGAG
>SZWC01009347.1:82468-93142 GCA_023375785.1 Penium margaritaceum | reverse complement strand
TCTCCTTCACTTCCCTTTCTCCCCTCCCACAATCACTTGTATATCTAAATCACAGCATTATACACCATTGTACTTTTTTCACCCATGTCCACATACACTCCCCCCATACACTCACCACATACACCCCCTCCCCCCACATTCACTTACACTTCTCAATCACAACATTATACGCTTGTGTACAATTCACGCCCATCACCCCATACACTCCCACTATACACTCACCATCTAGAACCCCCCCCAAGGCCCTCGACATTCACATGCACATGTGAATTAAAACAATATACACTAGTGTAAACTTAGTACCCATCTCCACATACACAATCCCTATACACTCACCACATACAACCCCCCCCCCTCCCACCACATTCACCTTCATATCACAGTAACATACCATAGTGTTCATTTAACACCCATTATTCCATACACTCGCCTCATACACTCACCATATAGAACCCCCCCTCTTGCTCCCCACATTCCCTTCCACATGTGAACGACAACATTCTACACTAGTTTACGTTTAGCACAGATCTCCCCATGCACTCCCTACATACACTAGTGTATACTCTTGTGATTCACATATGCAAGTGAATGAAGAGAGGAGGGGGGGGTCTATATAGTAGTGTCTTCGGGGAGTGTATGGGGTGATGGGTGTTAAATGTACACTGATGTTTAATGTTTTGATTCTGATGTGCAAGTGAATGTGGGGGGAGGTGGGGCTATAAGTGGTGAGTGTATGAGGGGAGTCTATGTGGAGATGGGTGCTAAATGTATACTAAAGTGTGATGTTATGACTCAGATGTACAATTGAATGTAGGAGAAGGGAGGAAATGAAGGGAAGGTTGTATGTAGTGAGTGTACATCAGCTTCCAAGACATACACATACTTCACTTACCTTAAGAGGCACCTTCCAAGAATTCACAATACTTCACACTCACCCATCATAAACTCACCACATACAACCGGCCCCCACAAACTCGCTTGCACATATGAATCACAAAATTATACACTAATGAACATTTAGCACCCATCTCCAAACCTAATCCTCCCAAACACTCACCACATAAAACCCCCCCTCTCCCCACATTCACTTGCACATGTGAACAACAGCATTATACACTAGTGTATGCTTAGAACCCATCTCCACATACACTCCCTCCATACACTTACAATATACAACCCTATCTCCCCCCTTCCATTGAATTCCACTCATCTGAATCACAGCATTGTATACTTGTGTATATGTAGCACCCACCTCCCTATACACTCTCCTCATACACCCACCATACACATCCCCCCGTCCCCCCCTCCACCCTCCCTCCACATTCACTTGCACATCTAAATCATAGAACCATACACTAGCATGCATTTAGCACCCATCTACCCATAAACTCCCGCCATACACTCACCACATACAACATCCTCCCCCTTCATTCCCCTACCCCAATCACACTCACTTGAACATATGAATCATACAATTATAGAATAGTGAACACTTAGACGTTTTCTCCACATACACTCCCCCCAAACACTCACCATATACAACCTCCCCCCCTATTCACAAATACATCCAAATCACAACATCATGCACTAATGTAATTTTATCACCCATCTCCCCATAAACCCCCCCCCCATACACTCACCATAGAGAACCCCCACCATCCAACATTAACAAGAACATTTGCAAAAAAAAACGCTATATACTAATGTACATGTAGCACCCATCTCTACATACACTCCCCCCATAAGACTCACCGCAACGTAAAAATCCATGTAAAAAACTTCACGTAACCTTCATACATCATCATCTTAAACCATACACCCTAATGATGGTGTACAAAATAACCCTTGTTAACCATCCCTCTTCACGACGTAGCAGACCCCTGAGAAGAGTGCATGTGCTTCCAATCCTCATACCATTTTACATCTAGCTAAAGAATGTAATGTTAGCAAACATTTTGAGCATGTCCACATTATCATATGTAGCCCTCTACCAACAATCATAGTTTATGGAGGTCATTGCTGATTAATAATGCTAAAGAATGATGCAACTAGGTACATATGGAGCTAACCTTTGCAGTTACGAAAGGAAGCTATATTTTATACTTTCCGATGGTTCTAGACAATGCTTTGCTATGGAGTTTGTTCCTCAGCTTAAAAAAAAAGCATTTTGCAAACGTTCTCCAAACCATAAACCACGTAGCATAAAGGTGTTATTGAGACAGCGAACTACACAATGCACTAGAAACTAAACTCAATGCCACTTGGAGCGCAGCTGAACAACTCGTGGTCTTCATTTACCCTGTGACAAGTACTATGGGTAGGAAACCTATAGCCATGGTTGTCAATTTCGAGCATGACACCCTTTGAAGAATGGCATAATGAAAAGCAAAACATGTCAATGCTCTACACCTTTGGGTGCATGCATTTTGACACATGCCAAAAGGATAACGGTGAAAGCTAGTCAACCAAGAAACTTAAGGTGTTCACATGACTGAAGCCCAAACATAAAGATCTCAGAATTCTACGACGTGGACAACCATTGCATCATGGCCAATAAAGATGCCATCTTTTATTGGGATTTGAATCACTCTCCATTGTAGGCTAAGCACTCAAGCAAGCAAAATCTTCTTGAATCAATCTACCAATCCTACATGGAGAAATTGGAAGAGGGGAAAGAAGTAGATGAGAAACATACCCTTTTGAACTTGAAGAAGGTGCATCAACATTTGATTCCCTTCCAAGTGACACTGAATTCTTCACTGAATAAATGCATCTTGGCTACTCATTACCCTCTCGTAGTACGTCATAGCAAACCCCAATTGGTGAGCACGTAGGATTGTCTGCATTTAATGTAGGAAGAAGAAGATAAAGCAACCATGCATGGTGGGTCCCTCACACGCCTCCTTCAATCATAGTAATGACACAAAGAAGAGAAAGGGAGAGGGAATGAAACTTGGATTTCCTCCATCTACGACAAGGTGGATGATGTTCTGGATAACTTCACCACAATGAATCTTGATCCTTTCATCTCTATGAGCACATTGTTGCAAGAGAGTAAAACCCTAAAAGAAGCCATGTATGTCGTGCATGTTACAAGACATTAGCCTTGAATCAAGTGAATGGTCATAAAGTTTTGCATATAGATCTCAAATAATGTGCACAACTTCTTATGCGACTTGATCAGATACTTGGTCCCTTTTCACGACATTGATGACTCAAAATGTCTTCAATTACGTGGTTGTATCACTATGCAATGGAGTATGAGGGAGGGGTGCGACATCTCTGCTACGGAAGTCCTTCTTGGGGAGAAAGTTGTGCTCTAACTTGTAGATGTGGAAAAAAGGTAGAACAAAATGCTCCAAGAAAAGAAACATTGATTTGAAACAAATTTTAAACGGCCTTGATCACTAGTTTTAAATGTTTTACAGGTCTTGTCTTCAGAATTTAGTGTTGATAAAGCTCATAATGGTGTGGCAAAATTCTTCTTGCATGTAATCGCCTCATCCTTCTCACTTCATAGCTGTTGATGTGTTTGAGAGTCAAATTCTCAAGGAATACAGCTATTGAATGCTGACCCTACGAAAACATCTCCTCCTTTGAATTCCTTCAAAAGTGGCCCAAATTTTTTTTGGACCAACTAGAACCAAATTTTAACAATTTTGGTGTACTTAGCCGAGTTGAACAAGAGGATTCTAGTTAGTAGTTGAAATCCTGGTAAATTCATGCTTTGTGAACATATTAGATCTAATAGCACTTGTTACGAAACCTAATGAGTCCACTTTGTCCATTTGTCAATAATAGGATGGTTAATAATCCATAGATTCAACAACAACTCAAGAAATGTGTCATCAATTCGATTCTGAAATGGTCAGTGAAGTAAGTATATTTGTTGTTAATGATGGTAAAAGCCATGACTTGTCTTTGAACAATGCAGCGGAGTAATCCTTCTGTTATTACATCCACATTTCCATGGTTTTTCACCATATGAAGTGAACCATTTTCATTATATCCACCACCATGAAAAGGGCATCGTAGCCCTTTTGAGTGGCAAGCAATCTCATAACAATTTCTATGCTAATGTCAACCCATAGCTTTGTCTCAAAATGGAGATGTTGGAGTTGAATTGGTGGCCTCTTTCTATGAGATTGATGTTGTTGACATGCACGGCACATTTTACACAAGGCTACCATATTAACGTGCATCCTTTTCCACCAAAAAAAAGTTTCACCTTCTTTGCATCTTTTCATCGTGAATGTGTCTCCCTAGACTAGAGCAATGGCAATCCTTGAGTAGCATTTATTGTCATTTCTTGTTTTGAGGTATGATAACCAAGTGAGTGAATCAAGTAATCTAGAAGGGGTATTCAAACTAGAATTTAGTCGTACATCTATAGCCCTTTGCAAGAAAATCATAAAGTTATGTTCTTGTTTGATGATAAGTGTGTTGTTCTTAGTCATCGTGTGTTTTTGCCGACTCAAAGAATCATAAGAACTTCTTTTTTAGGGTCAATACAATGTTTTGTGGACAAATTTCGAATCAAAGTACATCATCCATTGAGTTTTTTTGTGGCTTGGATTTTCAATGGGCTTGAAACATTTTTAAGTTTTTAATTCGGTTCATTTTGTGCATTGTTGAAGTTCTAAGCTTTAGTGCAATGCTTTTGATTTGTCCACATGAACGAACACCTCGTCTTCATGCACCATTTATTTGGGTTAAGCCTTACCTATGGTTTTGTGAGATTTGTATGACCAATTCATCTCCACCGTCATTGTCTTGGAGGAAATGGGTAGAAATGCTTGATCAAACATGTAAGTGGCAATGAAGTTCTTCACTATCAGATGCATCAATTCTCAAGCTAGAATTCGAGTTGGATATCTACTCAAAGCATTTCGACATTCTTCTTTGTTCTCACCAAATTTCACTCAGTGCTTTAATGAGTGAGTTTCGTCAAAGGTGCTATGATTTAAGAGTTTCCATAACAAAAACATGGAAGTAAGAAAGAATCGAAAACTTCTTGGAAGCCCAAAACGTTTGTTCAAGTCGGATGCTCAATGCTTGCCTCCATCTGTATGGCCTATGATGATAAGTCCTATGCTACTGATGCGATCCAAAAACAAAATCAAACGGGGATTAATCTTGTGTGTTGGGCATGTTATCCAAAACTCACCTTTCATAAAAACCTAGAAATCGTTTTGGTGATTTAAATGTGCTCCTTTCGGATGGCATTGTACATGTGCATGTCTTTTACATACATAATGAAAGAAGTTGTTGTGGTCCAAGTAAAAATGTTTGAATCTCCTCCATGAATGTTGCTAAAGCATTCATGAGTCCAAACAATGCAAGTGTAAACTTGTAATTTTTATACTTTGTGTAGAACACATGAATTTCCTTATCCCATACATGAATAACCATAACATAATGCACTTAATACCATGCACATTAGAGGGGGAAGTGGAGCTTGATGGTCATGCACTTTAGACCATGCACATCCCATTCAGTCCAAACCTCTTTCTCACAAAAGGTATAGGTACCGCTTCAAGAAATGTCAATAGTCTAAGAGACCTCTCAATCACATCAACATGATACTCTTTTTGTACAATCACCTCCAGGTTTCTCAACTTAGCAATCCCCTTTACCATCAATCTATTGCTTAACTTCATGTCTATATGGTGATCCACATTACGTTTGTAACTTATCCCTCATGGCATTTTGTTAAGAGAACCCCTTTAATCTTCTCAAAGAGAAGCTTTAGCTACTCCAAAGCAGCAAAGATGTTATGAAATGTTAAGAATGACCGCTATGTCATAAAAACTTTTAAAAACGGTTGGATACGTTTGCAAAGCCGACAATTGTATACATCTTCATTGAAACATTCTTTGAACACCCACACATGGTTCTCAAAACCCTAGCTTACGTACTATATGGTTCTTTCGTGGTTTGTGACAAGATCCTACATCAACTAGTGTGCACATCGTTTTAGAACTTGAACAACCCCTTGAGTAACACTCATAATAGTGCCTCAGGCTATTTCTTTGTGTACTCCTCATCAAACATTAAGATCTCATGATCCCTCATTTGTAGAAATGTGATCCATGGAATAAGCGAATCGGTCTAGGGTGGAATTCTTCATTGGTTAAGAAATCTATTGTCTTATCCAAACATTTGTTGTCTTAACTTGGGCAAACTTTTGTCTCCTTTTTGGCTGGAAGATGTATTTTTTAGGATTCATCCAAGATGTTTCCTAGCTTTAGGCAAGTTAAGTAGAGTCATTCATCACATGAAAGAAAAACTAGAACTACCGCAAGTGAGACCATTATCACTTATTATGACTTCTCTTTATCACGATAAGAATCTCAAAACACTCAATTCCTACATCTAAGCATTGTAGTCAACATTGTAGATGCAATTGGCTATTTTAATTCTATTCCAAATGTCCTTTTGGATTCCAAAACTTGTTTTTAATTGTTTCTTACTACATGTTGTTTCTTAAAGTAGAAATGGAGTCTGCTACAGATGAGATGGTTTTGGACGATGCTGTTTTACAAGTTTACATGTTATTTCTCACGGTAAGACTGCTAATGGAGTTGTTCTAGGCTATACTATGTGTAAGAAATCTAGTTCATTGTTTCAAAGTGAGTGAGTTTGATGCATGCTGTGGGATTCTAGTTCTTCTAAGTGTAAACGTTTTGTGCCATGTCCTATTCATCTACCAGAGCAATACAATGCATGCCTAGATGATGTGAGATTAATTTCATGAAGCGCTTGAGGCTTTCTAAGTCTTCATTTGCTGTTGGATGGCCTTAGGATCAAATCACCAACTCAAATTTGTGCCATGCAACAAAAGGGTGCGAGGTCAATAATCTTTTCATCATTGTGGCACCTATAGCTTGTGAAGCACGCCTCCAAAATCTTCACCCACATCTTGATCCCTTGTCCCTTCAAGCTCTCAAGTCAAACAGTTTAAGGAGTGCTCGTCAAGTTTTAGGTTCACTTAACAGTTGAAGATTTTTCTCAATAAGTAGTTTTTCATCTTCATGCAAATTTTATAGCTCCTCCATGGTGTCATTGAGTTGCTAAAGTAGATGGATGCTGAGCCTTTTAAGTCCCTATAGTTTTGTATAGTTCTTTGATGATGACAGCCTTCTAGTTTTAGCCTCTCATCATGTCACCAATCAAATTGAAGAGATATAATGGGGGAAAAAAGTCCGCTAAACTTTAAGGGCGTACCACTTGCTTAACTAACGAGGTCGTTGGTATTGTGACGTTCGATTCAAAAGTTGATTTTTTTGTCTAATGCATTCAAATAATGATATTGTTCAAGTACCATTGATCCTCCATCATCAGAGTTAACGTTGTTTTAAGTTTCTTGTGGTTGGGTGCACTTTCTTTGTTGATTGTTGTCCCAATAGAGTTTGCAAACTTCTTTATGATGGAGATTCCTTCTAACATCTGTGCATGGTTATTGCCTTTTTGTTTTTGAGTTGAAAGACCATTGAATGTTGTTATGATGTGAGAAAAGTGGTTAGTTTAAATGGATGAGGTGTGTACAAGTACACAATTTGTTGAAATGGGACACATGTGTAATAAGAATGAAGTAAAAATTATGTTTTGATGAAAATTCAAAATCTGATATACGAAGAGAATTCAAGAGATAATGTATAACAACAATAATGATAATGAGGCATGAGTTTGGTTGTCAACACTCAAGCTTAGCATTGTTTGCGTTCTCTCACTGTAGCGGGAGGGCCAGTTCGGCCCTCCCACCTCGCGATAGCGAGGGGGTGGCTGCAAGCCACCCCTCGCTATCGCGAGGGCTGGCCGGTGGCCAGCCACCCGCTGGCTACCGGCCGGCCGGCGGCCGACCGGCTGGGTGGCCGGCGGCCGGTCAAGTGGCCGGCCGGCCACCCGCCGGCGAGCCATTGGCCGCCGATCGAGCTGGTGGCTCGATCGGCGGCCAAAAGGCCACGAGGGCCTCGAGGGCGAGGCCTCGTGGCCTCGTGCCCTCGTCCCCCCTCGCCCTCCTTGCAAATGAGCAAGAGAGGACGAGGGATAGGGGGAGCGAGGGTGAGGACGGAATGTCTGGCGCGGAATCGCCAGCGTGCCTCGCACGCGACGATTTCGCGCCAGAACGACAAAACAAAACTCGAAGTTCGTTTACGACGAACTTGGACGAAAAACAAACGGAATAACTCGTGCGAACACACGAGTTCGAGGTAAAAACCCCCGGTTTGGGTCCCAAAAACCAGGGGTTAGGTAAAAACGGAAATGGGCCTCCGGAGACTCGAAATATTCGAGTCTCCCTGCTCTGGGTCGTTGATGACGATTGCCCCTCAGTCTTGCGAAGGGGGTAAACCCCTGACGCGTACTGAGAACGCCATTCTGCGAACTCCGACGACGACTTCAGAGCAGGAGCTGGAGATCCGGCCCGTTACAGTGGTATCAGAGCGAGACGACCCTCGCGACCAAGTGTTCGACGGAAACGGCGGCTACGACATAGATAAAACGCCGCCGGCAGCTGTAAGCAGCAGCAGAAACGCCAGAAGGGACTACGGCATCTACGCTTCATCGTTTGAGGCGCCGTAAAGTGCGTTAGGAAGCTAGAGAAGAGCTCTATTTTTTGGGGCTTCTTCTCCACAGCCTCTCCTCACCTCCAGGGAGCCTAAGGGATTTTTGTGGGACGGGGTGGGGAGTGCCCACCCCCAAACCACCAAGTTTTCCCCTCTTTTCAAGGTTCCCTCCTTCCTTCCTTCAACCAAAAATTGGGACAGCGCTTCTCCCCAAGGCCAGGGGCTCTCAAAGCTTGAGGAAGCTCTANAGAGGGAGGACGACATCTTGAGGACTTTTGGCGGCTTCCCCAACGCCGTCGGCTCAAGGAGGACGCCGCCAAGGGGCGCAAGACGCGCAAAGAAGACTCAAGAGGAGGCCAAGGAAGACAAGAAGACAAGAAGAAGACAAGAGTTAGAAGAAGGATTGGAGGAGTTGCTAGGAATTGCAGAATTCCTCTCCCATTCTTTCTCCTAGCTTTGTGAGCGGTACTCACACCTCTTGTCATTTTCTTGTATTGTAATTTTCTGTTTTCCTAGGTACTAGTGCTTGCCAATCGCCGTGAGTCACGGCTTAATAAGTCTAGTTCCAAAAATCCACGATCTTGTGCCGACGTGGCGGCCTAGGAAAATAGAATTATAAATTAAAATTGCCTCACCGATCGTGAGAGCAACGCAAAAGGAGGCGAATCCTCCTCGTTGTGGGGTGATCCCCACAACAAGCTTCACGTGCTAGACGCACGAGCGACGGGATGGCAAGTGCCGCACCGTTTAAGGCCAACAAGGGCAAGGTGGTGACGTTCTCACCACGCGCCCTTGGCGGACTCCAAGTTTTGGGAGCCGCCGCCGCGAGCACGGTTGCCAACCCAAAGGCAACCGTACCGCCTAAGGCAACCGTGTCGCCAAAGGCGACCATGCCGCCTAAGGCAACCGACGCCAACCTCGGCGATATCGAGAAGCGTGCGGAGGCCGCAAAGGTGCTCGACGAGCACGTCGACGCGCACATGGGCGACCCCCATGCGACGGACGACGCAATGGAGGAGGATCTTCCGGAGGAGGACCCCCACGAAGAGCACGATGCCGACGATGGCGAAGGCGACGAGGATCGCGACCATCGCCATCGTCGTGCGGCGAACTCGAGCCGATTGCTCGAGAAGGAAAAGGCGCCCGCCGCATCGCCTGAGGCTGCCGACGGCAGCGAGACTGCCGAGAGCAGCAAGGGCGCTGAAAGCAGTCACACGGGAAGTTCCCGCGAGAACGAGCCAGACTACGACGCCGCAAAATCGATTCGCGATGGCCGTCGCAGACTTGCGGAGTTTGCTGCTGAGGCGGCAGGCCGACTGAAGATCACCACCGACGGTGGAGATACGGCACCCCTCGGAGGAATGGGGGCGGACCCCCCTTCCTACGATGTGGCCGCGATGGGACAGGGCAGCGCCCACTCGAGCGTCGTCGCCGACGATAGTCTCCTCCGAAAGGTGGGACTCCTTGGAGGGGTGTACGCGAACCGTACCCTCTTGCAGTGGGTAAGGGTGCACGGACAACGCGAGGCCCTGGAGGCTATCGCCGATGCTCTGACGACATCAGAGCTCAAGTTCGCGTTCGCCAACCTGCTGGCCCACGTCGGGCAGAGCATCACGGACCTTGACCGTGATCGCCAGCTGCAGCGCCTGGCCGCCCATGAGGCAAGCCGCCGATGCAACGACCTCGACAAGGCGTTGCAGAGCGTGACCCAGGTGCGGATGCAGCAGCAAGTGCAGCGTGTCGCAGCTGCGGATGCCACTGCCGGTGGCAGCGACGACCTGCCTACCTCGACGACTTCGGGGCCGGTCATGAACACGTCCTTCCTCCACAGTGTGGAGATCTTCCGGAAGGGCGTGAAGCTGACCGACTGGCTGAACCGCATGGAGCACGTGCTACGTGTCCACAAGGCTCCACTCAGCCAGTGGGGCGACCTTGCCACGACGCGGCTTGAAGATAAACTCTTCAAGTACGTGGTCAAGGAGTGGACTGCGCAGCAGCCGCACCTCGAGTGGCAGCCCATGCCGTGGGAGGCCTTCTGCGCGATCATGCGCAAGAAGTGCACCCAACGTGAGGAGGCGCAGCGCGCCTTCCACAAGATCAAGGACTT
>SZWC01009347.1:46891-80741 GCA_023375785.1 Penium margaritaceum | reverse complement strand
CAGCTTCCCATTCCTGGGACTCCATGGGAGTGCGTCAGCATGGACTTCATTACTGGTCTTCCGGACACGGCCCGTGGCCACGATGCAATACTAGTGGTTGTGGATCTTTTGACGAAGATGACACATTTCATTCCTACAACCACTGACGTCAACGCAGAGGAGACCGCTCGTCTCTTCTTTGAGGGTGTCGTAAAGTACCACGGCTTGCCGTTGCGCATTATCTCCGATCGAGATCGAAAATTTGCTAGTAAGTTCTGGCAAAAGATGCACGAGTACTTCGGCAGCGAGTCGCAAATGTCGACAGCGTTTCACCCTCAAACGGATGGACAAACAGAGCGCATGAATCGCACTCTGGAGCAGATGCTCCGCATGTACGTGGACCCTGCCATGCATGATTGGGACGAATTCCTAGCACCGGCAGAGTTTGCGGTGAACAACTCGGTGAACGAGTCTACACAGTTCACACCGTTCGTGTTGAACAGTGGTCGGCATCCAGTGGTACCCTCTTCATTGGTGAAGAGTGGGAGTACAGGAGGGCAGGTTCCTTCCGCTCAAGCCTTTGCCGAGCGCATCGACTCCTTGTTACAGGAGGCGAAGGGTCACCTTCAAGCAGCTCGGCAGCGACAAAAGGCATATGCCGACAAAGGTCGCCGGGAGGTGTCGTTTGACATCGGTGACAAAGTGCTGCTTAGCACTAGAAACCTTCGGTTGAAGTCGCCAGGGGCAAGAAAACTTCTACCAAAGTGGATTGGGCCGTTTCCCATCGTGGCACGCATCGGGCCAGTGGCATACCGATTGCTACTTCCGCCGAGTATGAAGATACATGACGTGTTTCATGTGAGCCTGCTAGCTCCATACACGGCAGAAGGAACCGTTCAGCCACCGCCAGCAGTCCTGGCTGCAGACGGCCAATACGAGGTCCTTCGCCTACTCCAGCACCGAGAGCGTACTCTTCGGTCGCGCGTTGTCAGGGAGTACCTCGTTCATTGGGCCAGTTGTGGACCTGAACATAATTCATGGGAGCCCGAATCTCGGTTGCCCACAGGGGTGGTCAACGAATACTGGAGCGAGCTTGCAGCTCGCACAGATCGACGCGTGGCGGGAGGTACCACCTGAACGCGGAAAAGTGAACAACATTCCCACAGGGCAGCATTCATGGACATCGACCATAGGAGGTTGGGGACGCCCAACATGGTTGTCGCGCGGACGCTCCAGCCTAAAGGGGGGAGGCCGCTAGCCGTGCTGACCGACAAGCTGCAGCTTAGGTCCAAGTGCCATGCACGTGTTCATGTTTAGCTGGTGATTGAAATTATTAATTTTCTTTCACAATGTTGACAACTCACTACCTGGCATTCTCACTTGTTGGTCATGAACCGGGACGGTTCATAATAAGTGGGGAGGAATGTAGCGGGAGGGCCAGTTCGGCCCTCCCACCTCGCGATAGCGAGGGGGTGGCTGCAAGCCACCCCTCGCTATCGCGAGGGCTGGCCGGTGGCCAGCCACCCGCTGGCTACCGGCCGGCCGGCGGCCGACCGGCTGGGTGGCCGGCGGCCGGTCAAGTGNTAGGGGGAGCGAGGGTGAGGACGGAATGTCTGGCGCGAAATCGCCAGCGTGCCTCGCACGCGACGATTTCGCGCCAGAACGACAAAACAAAACTCGAAGTTCGTTTACGACGAACTTCGACGAAAAACAAACGGAATAACTCGTGCGAACACACGAGTTCGAGGTAAAAACCCCCGGTTTGGGTCCCAAAAACCAGGGGTTAGGTAAAAACGGAAATGGGCCTCCGGAGACTCAAAATATTCGAGTCTCCCTGCTCTGGGTCGTTGATGACGATTGCCCCTCAGTCTTGCGAAGGGGGTAAACCCCTGACGCGGACTGAGAACGCCATTCTGCGAACTCCGACGACGACTTCAAAGCAGGAGCTGGAGATCCGGCCCGTTACACTCACCATGCGTGTTCATATTAAGAAACTCCATCAGAAAGTCATGAAACTTTGACAATATTGAGGCATTGTTTCATACATTTTCATAAATGTTGAGAAGTTGAGTAAACTATTCCAAAACATCAACAAGGTGTCATACCTTTTTCAACTATTCTAGAAGGAGAAACTTGAGGAACATTACACTTTAAGTCAAAGAGTTTCCAAAATTGCCTATGGCTTATGAAGGTAGTGTTACAAAGATAAAATGGAAGTGAACGATAAACATAAGGACACAAATGCTTTCACACGGAGTTTGAGAGAATACTTTGTGTATGTCTGTGAAGGACCCATTGACGTTTGAAAATGGAAATTTCCTATGAGGAAACAACAAGTATACAAGTGAAGAAGGGAAGGCAAGTCCACTGCTGTCTTACCACCTTAACAAGGAAACTATAAATGAGAAAAATCAACCCTTCCAAAAAAACCTTCAGGTAGTAACATCGTGGACCATAATGAAGAAAAGTGCTTCATTAATTCTAAAACACGACATTCCAACCATTTTCCCCTTAATCATAAGTCAAATTACCCTGCAAACATCGATAACAATTTGAGATGGCCAAGTGTAGCTGATTGACGAGTGATGAGCAAACGTGAGGCATTCCGCCCATTGGCAATGAGCCACCAAAAAATGCTCATTTCATGCTTTAAAAGACATGGATGCGTAACCCCTTTATCAAGAACGTCGTGATCAAGATGTTTTGGAACCGTATGTTTTAAAGGAAAATGATATCTTAGGAGAATTGATTTGCAATCACGCTAAACTGTGTTATTGTTATACAATCATACAATCATTTAAATCCTACAAATTAGCACCAAACCTTTTCAAATACCTTTATAGGCATGCAAATCATTCTCCTCGCAAATAAGAAAACCAAAAATTCCACTACAAAAATGTACAGTTGTGAAAAGGAACATGAAGTTTTCTCCATTCATAGCCAATGTTGTGTGGTCTCAAACCCTCACGAGGTTTTTGTGGCCATTTTACTCTTCAATAGTTGTTTCCCTCTCGAAAAGCAAAGTCAAGTAAGTCAAGCTATGGTTTGAACGTGTGTCTCACTCCCTTCATGAAAGTATGCATTGAGTTATGACATTTGCAACACCAGTTCCTTTACTATGCAAATTGAGACTAGGTGGAATTTTTTGTGTGATTGTATATGGAATAATACAAACAAGGAACACACAAAAATGTCCATTTAGATGAATTCCATACAAGAAAACATAGAGTGTTCCCAAATTCGATGCCAAGGATCTTGTTCATACAACAAAATGAGATACATAATCCAAGCATTATTTCAAGTATTGGACATTTTTTAAAGAGAAACAGATTTTACAAAGTTTGCAGGCCACACAATTTTCAACGCTATAATGCCATGTTGTTACCCAAAACAAAGCATAAGTGGTGGATAGGTAAAGAGTGCGATGCAAAACACACTTTGATAATCTGGGTCACTTGAGTAATTTGTATTGAATGGTAAGGGTACTCCGATGACAAGTGTCAAAACGATCTAACACATATGTGTAGTTATCAAGTTATACAGAAAATGTAGTTGGGGTCGTTGAGTCGATTTTCAAGCAAAGCCTATGGACTCGCATCGTGACTGCTCAAATTGAGAATCTCCGCCACGAAATCGGCGGGCTTTGAAGATTGGCAATGAAGATGCAAGGTACATCTTCACAAACCTCGACATTGATCAATGCATGAAGAAAATGACCAAAAGGTTATGACACCTCTATTGCCAATTCTTGAACATCGTCAAAGCTACAAAACATACAAGAAGGATTGCAAGATAGCGAGGGTAGTTCTCAAATTCACCCTCAACCATTGGATTGAAAATCGAGGTCGTTCTATGTGGGCTATTCGTGTCACAACACACATGCCCTCTATGAGAGATTAGGGTCATGTGGATGTATGGTACATAAGACTGCCCCCCTTTAAGCGACAACGTCCTGGTGCTCATGTAATTGTGGCTTGCTAACGGTGATAAGATACGTTGACCATGTGATGAACAACGTGAAGGCTGTAATAGGTTTCGCACGTGTGATGCGCGATGTTGTAATAGTGCCACTTGATAAGATACCTTGTGCTTCTCCCATGTCATCGATGTCCAAGGATGTACTAAATGACTTGCTTTGTTTCCTTGTTCACATGAAGAAGTGGATGGCAAGGTACATCCTTCTTGAGGAAGATTTCTCCGCGATCCCTATATTTTGTGAATCTAATAACATGGAGCACCAGGTGAACCTACACAGTGTATAAAACGTTTCACTCATGCATCCATGGAAATTTGTAATTGCTTTACCTTAAATGATTCCAACCGTCGATGTTTCAGCTTCAAACAGTGAAGTACACAGAGCTTGATGTTTTCTTACCTTACGAGAACCTTATCAATGGCGGCGAAAAAATCCTCATTTAGATGGTAAACAACTACTTGTTTCATTGCTACTTGTGTATTCATGGGTATTGTCTTGTTTCATCCTAGATGGTGCAGTTGTCACAATGTTAAACATTAACAAAGGGAATGATGATTTGGCTTTGCACACCAACCAGTGTGACGAGGTTTTCCATATGCCACCTCGAACAGAGTTTTACCCATTGTAGTGGAGATTGCCAAACTACATGCAATTTTAATGGTGGCACGTTTTGCTACCTAATTCATCTTGTGTGGTTAGCAATGTTTTTATAGTAGTTCTTCGAGCTTTTCATTGCTCCACTTTGTTTGGAAGTCAGTTTAAAGGTGAAACTTTGTTCAAATCTACATTGAAGAAAAAAACCATGTAACAAAACCTGATAAACGTTGTTAATTTGCTATTTCTAACCAAAATAGCTAATGAATCAACCCTTTTTAAACATTGTAACGGTTCTTTGCATGCTTTATAGTCGTGTGATGTAGTTTAGAAACATTGTGTTACTCCTTTGGTAGTGACGGTGGTCGTTGTCCAACTGAAGTGAGACATTTTGAAAACTTGTTCACAACCACAAGGATTGGGTCGAATCCCACGGGTGTAATTAGCAATATAATTACAAATCTTGGAGATTTAAGCATACGGTACCATTGGACTATGGAGCGCCTATAGTAGTTTGGGTGTCCTTGTGCAACGAGGGTGTTTTTGTTGATACATGTCAAAAGTTTTGTGAAAGTTGGCCATTTAAGATTACATCGGCTCCCACCAATAGTTCCTTATGAGCTTCTTTGACGTCTTGACACAAAAAACGTCACAAAAAGTCCACCTTGACCAGTTTCCCAACATTCCTTCTGTAGCATGCAACACATGACCACATGGTGCATGAGTAATTGCGGCAAATGGGCTGCAACGTAGGCTTATCTTGCTTATAACATGCGTGAAACATGTGGTCACATCCTATGAACAACCACTTAAGGTTTTAGCATTGCTATATCTGAAGTATCGCTACCTTAGCCATTAACTCATTTTTGCGAATAAATGTGTTTGTGGAGATGGTTTTGGCCAACCGATACTCAAAATTGTACTACAACCACGACTCTACAAACTCCATAGATCGAGTTTCAAACTAATTGAGTTTCAACTCCATCTTCAAACATTGTGGTGCATGTTGATCAATGCGTATGATGCATCTAAAACATTAAAAGCAGCACCACCATGTCCTAAATGTGTGTACAACCGCCATCTCCTTCTCATGTACGTCATAATTTGGTTCCGGTCCCAACGTCCATCGTAACATTTTTGAAACTGGTTGCTCTTCGTTCCCATGATCTTTATGAGAAATACACGATTGGCTTGATGAGAGGCATCTACATCTAGGATGCAGTCGATCGTTAGACTAGTAAACTATAGGCGTGACGTCCATGTTTGAGCATTTTTCAAAATAGTGAACACTTCTTGTTTGTTTTCCCCACCACCACTTGTTTTCTTTTTTGGTGAAGTACTAAGATTTGCACGTTATCCCATACAAAACATTTGTAATGCTTACTTGAACGTCTTGAACATTAGTTGGATCAACCTATTGGTCCCTATCACCACTTTTTTCGAATCCATGATGATCTGTCCAACCTTCAGGATGTCACCATCACAATCTATCACACATCAACCAATGTCACTCTTAGAGAACTAGAGAAAACAACTCCCTCTGTAAACCTTGAGAACTATGTCAAGAATTCTAACATGCTCCTTTTGGGTGCAGTTGTACACTAGGATGTCGTCGAGGTTTACCACAATAAATTAGGGAAGAGGTCAAAAGTGTTGATCATTACCAACATGAACAATGTCAAGACATTCTCAACTCCCAAATGGCATGAATGAGAAATGAAAACTCCCGTAGCATGTTAAGATATCATCAATCAATATCAATTTTTTCCACACAAGGTTTGTGATAACCACTACTTAGGTCAATTTCGGTCCGATTTCAAGCCACTCTGATTTGTTCTAAAACCTTGTGTGCATATGGAAGAGGGTAGCATTTTCCTATGGTAGCGTTGTTAACTACATGATGGTCCACAACCATTCACATTTCATGTGTATGGAATACTAGTGCGCTGTATGGTGGCATGGATGGGTCCCTCAACAAAACATCTTGTCGAGTTGCTTTCTTAACTCATTAGCTCAAAGTAGCTCATCCGATAGGCCCTTTGTATTATGAGTCTTTTACCCTATTTTTGTTTGATGCAAAGGTCGATACTCTCTTGTTGTGGTTCAGTTTTGAAGAGTACATCAAGGAATACGTTCACAAACGCTCCAATGAGAGGTGTAAACTCTTAGGGAATCATTGTGAGTTTTGTTGATGTCGAGGAGGCTCATGACGCTGATGAGAAAATGAGTGAGGTGTACGAGCGCTTGTCTTTTGATTCTTCCATTGGCTCATGATGTATGGGCCATGCATGAGTGCCTTGTTGTATAAAATGCTTGGCCACGTTAATTCGTATCAACTGCATAGGTTGTCGCTTCTTGGTCGCTCTATCCCACGATTTTTTTTCCATCTCTACAACTTCCATGGTCATCTTCCGGCCCATGCGCAAAAATTGTCCTTGAATAACATTCATTTCCATGTAAACATTACAAATATTCAAAGCAATCTACAAATTGTGCAAGCACAGGAAGTCTCATCGAATAATAGTTTTTTGAAAACTCATTCAACATGACATCTACACTCTAACACCCCACAAGTCTCCAAACTGTAGTCGTGGTGGTTGTAGCAATCTGCATACATGTCATGTCTTGTTGACTTTTTTTCTTCATGCAACCTTTGTTTTCTATGCAAACCTAGATTGTAAACCATGTCGTTGCTTACAAGACTATAAGAAGCTCCTTAACCCAACAATGCCATCAACGTTATGTGACTTAGGTTATCTCAAGGTTTCAATCTTAGTAGTATTGCCAATTTGTCCTCCTCTTACTCCTTGTCAATATTTTCCATCTCAAAAACCATCTACAACATATAGAGCCATTGCAATGGAAAATGTTTTGGCATAGATTGCTCCTTTTGGAGAAGATTCCTGCCTTTCACTTTTACCCCCTTGCCATTTCTACACTCATTCTTCCACAAACGTCCCCTTTGGCCTTATGCTTTCTCTTATAGTTGCGAGCATTACGCGTAAATCTTGTGTAGATTGAAGAGATGCATGTGTCTCTCTTGTGAACGGCATCCACTTTCTCCATGCTTGAGGAGTCCCCTGATGAATTTTTTTGTTCCCACCATCATTGTGGGTTGGAGGTCGTTAGCCATAGGATTCTTTGATTCGAGCACTTTAATGAATCATGTTGTTCCTTTATGTTGTTTTCACCATTCATCGTAGGTCATTCACAATATGAAAGATAGTGCTCGCTTTGTAGATGTGTCATTTAAGGCTGTTGTTACAATGAAAATAGAGCTCATTGCGAGTGATGTCTGCACGAGTGATGATCTTGTACAAAGTCCGCTTTCACTCTACCATGACAAATTGTTGATGGAGAGGCCAGAGTGTGTGCCAAGCATCAGAATTTTCATTTTTTTATCCATAACGCGCAACCATTACTCGCAAGAATTGGTTCTTATCAGTTATTGGCTTCATCAAGTTTTTTCATTGTGGGTTGATGTTTTCAGAGGGAGAAAATGCCTCTAGTCAGTGGTGTGAGACACGCGTCGTTGGGCATAACTGACGGCCCGCCAATCTCTTCCTGTCATTGGTTGGCCTTTATGTTGACCACTGATTTAGTGCCATACCATTTCGAAGTGCGACCTTAAGGTCAATTTTCTTCTGATCATTGTTGACCTAATCAACGATGTCTTACACCTCTAGTCGCGTCAACCACATCAAAGGCATCGGACCTTTTGAATTTTTAGGATTCAACGGTTTGGGTGAGGCTTGAAGAATCTCATGTTTGTTTGAGAGTTGGGTATTTCTCTTAATGAGCACTACCTCCCATGCAGTTGCGTTGCGGAAAGCCTCCAATAGAACATTGATTTGTTGGATTAGATTGCTCTTGATTCCCATTAGCTAAAACATGGGGATGGCTTGTTGATTTGTGCCCTGCTTTTTAGCATTTTTTGTCATACGCGTTGTAGAGGTTGAGGCTGTTTGGAGGGGCAACTAGCTTACCATCGTTGGATTTGTGACGGGGTTGGTGATTGGAGCCGTCGTAGTTGATTAGTTGCCACGTAGCTAGCCATGTTAACGTTTGCTACCGCTTCGATGTTTGCATGTATAAGCACATTTTTGGCCTCCATCAGAAGATTCATCGCCAAAGACTTGCTATTGGTCCTCCGATGTGCTTGCTCAGTTAAATTTGTAGTTGCAAAGTCTACGAAGTCTTGATGTGCGAGATGCGTTGACGGCTCGTGCAAGGTAGTCCTCTTGATGTGTTCAGTAGTTAGATGCCTCTCTAGCACCATTGTGCTTTCACACCAAGTGTTTTGCGAGTGGAGTGTAGTTAGTGAAAAGGTAGAAGTTGTGGGGTAGATTGGGATTTGAGATTTGGGGACTTGTGTAGTTTATTATTAACAGCAAGTGTTCTTCAATGACAAGTGCCAAAATGATCGAACACATACATACAAGTGTCAAGGTACAAATGAGACGTAGTTGGTGTCGTTGATTTGATTTTCAAGCAATGCATGTGGGGCCGTATCGTGAGTGGTCGGATGAAGAAGCTTAATTTAGGGATCGGGGGGCTTTGAAGGTTGACGGTGAAGCTATGAGATTCATCTTCGTAAAACTTGATTCTTTTTTATGTGAAGAGGTACTGACCACAAGGTTTTGACTCTTTTTCAAAGATTTTGAAAAGTGGTCAAAGTCTTGAGAAAGTGTTGGAAGGTTCATCGGAGGGTGAGGGCAGTTGGCCAAATTGCTCTTTATCATCAGAAGGAAAATCAAGGGTTGGATACGCGGTTGGCTACATGTGCAATGAAAGAAATTTCCACCAGGAGAGATGAGGGACCCGTGTACGCCAGGTACGTAACACACGCGGTATCCCCTATGTCCGGTTGACATTTTTGTGTGCTTCTCTGATGCTGAAAAAGTTTGTAATGGACATCTGTATGTGCGAGTCCATGGGGTGGCCAAATGTGTTTGATCGTACATTGACTTAGCATTTTGTATATAAATACTTCGAGCAATGGACGTGTTTCGGTTCTTCGAAAAGGACTGGAAATTTGCGTGTGCTTGTCTAAATGCCCTGCCCAAGTTATTGCTTTCCGGGTGTTGGTGAAGTCGATCAGCGCCTGCCGTCGCCGATCACGATCCGCCAATCGACGCTCAGCGAGGAACATCGCCGATCACAAGGGGCACACCTGAAACTCAATCGACAACATCCAGGGTGGAAAACAACGGCCCCCCAGTTTGAAGGTGCGTTTGGATGGCGTCGCACAACCGTGCGACCGCCTCCGGCTGCCGACGGTCGCACGACGTGAGCCTTACCTGCGTCGCACAACAGTGCGATCGAGTGTCCATGCAAAAGTCGAGGACAGCCACAGGACGTACGACTTCCGCGGTCGCACGCGAGGGACAGAACGCTGAGCTGGAAGTCACAAAGATTTCGAGGACAGTACGACCGATGAGACGCAATCAAAACGGACCCTAGCGCTCTCATCGCCCGTTCGATCTGTTGAAACCCTGTGCTAATCCTCCATGTTGAACACAAGTTGCCGTGTTCCGCTCCCTTTTTTTTGTATTTTGTATCGACCGCCAATGACGTGGCCAGTTCGGGTTGACAGATTTCATGATACAAATGAATCGTCCATGTTTCAAGGTTGTCTTTGCACTGAGGAAGTTCGCGCCAGTTGCCACCACGACATTTTGTCTCTACGAAAGGCTTGTTGTCGTCGATACAGCGTGAAAGAATCGATACATTTTGTGAGTCTGAACAATTCATCGTGATTTTTGAGACCCGACATCGGTGGCTAGAATGGCAAGGTTGTACAATTGACGACGTAAGTTCGAAGCCAGGCAAATCTGAAATGTTTGGACTTCGATCGCCAAGAGCAGGAAGTTGCATCGACGGAGCTCAACTCCGCGAGCCGTGTCGGTGGCACGAAGGTCAAGCCCCGCAACTGCAATACACGGACGACGCAGCCGGCCACGCTTGTCGTGGACGTCCTATTCCAGCGGACGCGCTCTCGCCGCTCGCGCGTATATGCATTTTATTAATGAGGCACTCATTACATTACATCTATCATGAAAAGGTTGAACGCCGCTCAAAACCCAAAATAGGAGCGCAACATGGAAGTGGTCTCCTCACGAAAGAACCAACGATCCAGATATTCGGAGTCCAGTACGGTAGGATATACGCACTCGACAAATTCAAACTGGCGTGCCTAATCGCATCGGCCTGGGAATCGTAGAGATACGTGGTCAATAACGCATGCCAACTAAAAAGGAATTTACCAGACACATTCCTCTTCTTCTTTGTTAACCGTTGTTTGCTCATCCTTATCATTTAACGTCTCATTTTAAAAAAGACCAATTACGTCCATGATTGGAATAGAAAAACGGACTTAGAGTCCCAATTGCAGGGCGAGGGATGGACCTATACATGGGCACTTTTTAGCCTTTGAAAGGCATCTCTTAAGGGATTTGTCTGTATTTGGATGTGTTATGATGAGGTTGGACATGCCACGACCCCATGGACTCGATTATCGTGATTGAAGCGGTTGCCATCCAAAAACGCACATTCCATACTTCAAGTGGAGCATGCCATCGGTGTCCCAACTAGCGTTGAATTTGCCAACAATGAAATTGTGACTTTAGCAAATGTGAAGCCAAACACTATAACATCAGTGCATACACACGTTGCTTTCGTTCAGCCACTTCACTAACTGAACAATTTAGGCGCACTTCAACCAACGTTGTGTTCCAACGATTCCTAGGTGCACCAATCATCGCCGGAGTCTACAATTGTGCAATGCATCTAGGTTCCACTACAAATTGTAATGGCAGAAAAACCATGACTTTGTGGTTGTAGTATATGCCACATAATTTCTACCATAGAAAACTATAAGGAGGAAGAAAAATTAATCTTGTTCCAAAGAAAAGCTTGACTTGTGAAAAAAACTTCCACCCAACAAATGTGATTTGGAGAAACTTGTTGAGTGACATCGCTCACAGGAAAGGATGAACATTCGGGGAGCTTCAACCTCAACCCTTCTTTCATAGGACCGAATCAACTTTGCAACATCTACCACAAATAAACAATCTTCATTCCAGATGATGATGTATGAATTCAGTCAATGTAGCTCTGGTTCGTCAGTGATCGTTTGTGCACCCTTCCATACTTTCAATCTCTCAAAAACTATAAGAACCGCAAAATGCACAAGGACAAACAACAAAAACGATTTCATCTACGTGCCTACATCATTCATACTTGCATCACCACACGTGATCAAGAAAATCACAAAAATGGTAAAAGAAATGATAAACATTGACCATGGTGTGTAAGTCTTCAATCAAACGGCTACCCTCACCTTCATGTGGACCTTCATTGATGATTTTTTTTAAACACCATGATCAAGTACCCCATCCATACACAAGAGAAGACTTGAGATCTCTTGAATGTATCCATATCCAGGGGAAATTTCATGACTACTTAGCTTAACTAAACTAAAGGACTACGAGAGAAATCTCACATGTCTCGCAACGACCCTATTGCCTTCCTATTTCACTACTCCAAGTCGGTACGCATACATCCCCTCTAGGATTCTTCCCTGTGGACAATTTCTATTGTCATTGCCCATTTTTTAGGAGTGGAAGGACAAATGGAATTCATCGTCACCAAAGTGACATGCCTTATGTCAAAGGCACACAGGTCAAGTTATCTAAAAGGATGGAAACTTGTTATGATATAATCTAAAACACAATAGAGCTTCCCCTTACTGTTGATTAGCATTTCTCATTAATCTTCTTATCTTTCAAGATGGCTCTACCCCGATTTCTCTAACCTAGGAGACACACAACGATCTTGTCTTCATAAATTATGATAGGTCTATGGAATGGAGCATATGTAACTACATGACGTGTAACAACTACAACAACCACTCCTTTAATTCTCTCCACAAGAATCCGTGCACAATAATTGACAGAATTACGAATGCAACATTTCATGCAAACTACACCCTTGATATCTTGTGGCGGAGATTCAATTTCAAATAAAGGTGAAACCCTTGTCACATGGTTTTAACCACCCTTTTTCACTAACTATCCTAACAATACCTTGTTTGTGTATGACAGGACGACTCACCTGAATCTTCAATGCATGTCTTGTTACGTTTTAGGAAACATGTCAAATCTTTATCTTAAATCTCCTCTAACTCTAAGCAAGCTTCCATTCTGCCCTCAAAAACTATGCCAAATCCAACTAGTCATGATGAAACCCAAATGCTAGTCTTTCAAATGAGCTTTGAACCAAAGTTTCATGACAAAGTGCTCAACATCCTTCAGAACAACTTTTGCTACTCGTGATTAGTCATTAAGACCCAAATGCAACTAGCTCATTTTACCACACTTCCATAAAGAAATGTGAAGAACAAAATCTCTCCTTTGCACTCATTCTTTCTTCGGCTTTAAGAATCAAACAAAAAGCTAAACATAGATGTACTCTCTCTTGGAATTGAAAAGGAGTCTCATGGTCACTCTCCTGAATTCCATATTGAACCCCACATGTGTCCCATGCTTTGAGAAATGTAATCTTTTAGTTCCCAAATGAAAAGGATAGATCATGAGAAAGCAATGAGAATTTTTTTATTTAACCAAACAAGAAAGATAAAAGGGAGAACAAACATGGAGACCAGACATTCATAAACATGACAACTCATATTTTGCATGCTATCATATGCCTTGCCCTCTTCAAGCAAGAGAAACAAAGAAAACAGGGTCTTGAGGTCTTCGTGATTTAAAATACCACTGATAAGAGTACAAAATGAATCGCCACCTTCTGTACACAGAGGGTACAATAACAAGGCAGTGTATCTTAATCCATAGTAACTCATAATCCACACATATTCTCCAAACTAAGACCAATACCAAGAATAGACAATGACCCTAATATGAAGAACAAGAACTCTGAGGATCAACTATGTTTCCACAAACAAGAACGTACGACCAAATACTCCCATCCAAAACGCCTCCAATACTCCTTAATAGGGTATTGGGAACCACACTGGCCATAAACCATAGATCCCTCATTCAAGAAAAAGTAAAACATTTCCTCTTAAAGAGTCCTTGTTAATCACAAAAAAATAACACTCTAAATCAAGTTTTCCATCGCACTACAACTTCACACTAACCTCTGTAACATTCGTTGAAAAAAAGGAAATATATGTTAAAAATTATTTTCCAATAGTCTAAAACATCTCTTGGTATCAACAAACCTGAGAGTAGAACACACCAAAGACTCTTTAACAGGATCTTACAACCAAGCACGAGAAGGTACAACATCACAATCTCTGGATAAACCTTCATCTGATAGCCGTACATCAAATTGAATGTTGACAATGACCAAGTTGATGCATATGTATCTTAGCATTGGATCATATAATACACCATTAAAAACTGTAGAAGTTCCTGATTCAAACAACAAAAAGTTACACACACTGATCCTGCCACATACCATACAGATTCACCACCTTACCCAAGAAAGGGAACAATAAAAGACAATGTGCCATTTGGAGTTCACAGAAATGGAAGAGAAAGGGGCTTGTAGAAAAATCAATTATCATCAAGACAACAATCAAGAAAAGTGTCATGTTGATGTAGAAAGGATTTAACCGTCGACATAAAAATCATGGGGCCCAACAAAAACAAGGGATGAATAATGCCCCCTTAGCGTAACAAGAAACTCGAAGGAAAACCAAGAAAGTCCAAGATTAGAAACCTATCAAAAATCAAAACCAATGTTTTCACCAAAAATCCCCCTGTTTGGCTCAAGTGCTTTGAACAAATTGGCCTTTAATGTGTAGTACTGAACACCGATTTCCAAAAGAACAAAGACTAGAACATACCGATGGAATTCGGAGAACCACACTCTCAAACTTCCCTGAATCAACCAACACATGTGTAATCACCCTAGTTTACAATGATGACAATGAACCAATGGAGCAATGATTCTAATCAACAATACACAAACATCCCCCCATTGTTTTGAATCCTTCAAGCTATAACAAGTAATTATGGTAGAACATACCACCGCAAAACCAACAGAAAATCATGGAAAGAAGTGGACACATTCCTATAATCAACATGAATAAATTCAACCTAGAGATTTCATGAAACACTTCGAGGAATTCAGTCAACATAGTCAAAGAGAAAGTCTTAATCAGTAGCTCTAAAGGTTTACAACGTATTGACAAAGTGTTCATTTAATTCTTAGGATCACACTACACATAATCCAAAGTACACACGTATCCTGACATAATACAAATGAGTTCACTGAAGAAATTCTCCCATATTCCCATTCATAAGAAGCTTTCAGACCAGCACCCGAAAGGAACAAGACTCAGAAAACTGAAAGCATCTTTATCATGAGGCCCATACAAGAAGAAAAATCTAAATGGGGATTTTGGTTATGAAATTTGAAAATTAAAAAAGATCACATATGACTTCACTATCTTTATCATGGAAGAATAAGAAAGGAAAACCATGACCATAAAAAAATGGATGAAAAGCTACTCATATAAGCATTATTGTAGAAATCTCCAAAAAGACCTCATCTGAATCAAAACACATCACCCAACCATGAATGATAGTGCCAAAAATCTTACACAATCACGCCTCTTCCTCTTAGCTATATGCTGAAACCATTTGAAGGTGCCTGCTAAGCCGAAACAATTGAAGTCGACCAGGATTGCACCTTTCATGAGACAACACCCTCTAAAAACAATACATGCCCTCTCCATTTACACTAGTCCGCACTCAAGGAAATCGCGTCCTTAGATATTCCAAGAGCACTATCAGCCCAATATGCAGGGTGAAGGAGAAATCCAAAATGCAGTAATGTATAAATCTTTAAACAGGTGCGTAAACCGTTATGGTGCCATGATAAATGAGATGCACCTACATCACAAATTGCAAAGTCTCAATCTTCCACAGCATTTACAATGTCGACCATACTTTGCCAAAGGCAAAACAATGCATCCTCCAAATGCTTATTTGATGCATCCGTGTAAAACAATGAATCATCCCTCTTATACACTATGATATACGTGTATACTTCATTGTGTTTATGTGTAGTTCCCAAAAGCTCACATTGTGATGTTCACTAGGTCTTTACTTGAAGTCAACTGAAAGCTTTCTACATTAAAAATTTATATCAATGTTTCTGAATTGGATACTTGTGGTTTCAACGGAATTTTCACGCATTGTTTTGTTCTACAAGAAGCCTACACATGTCCCTTACATCATGCATTGTTTGTTTTTTGTGTCGTATTCGTGTTCCATGCCCCCCTGATCTTTAGTTTTGGATATTAGATATGTACATAGTGGTCAAAATGGGATGCAATATGTTGTTCATGGAATGTCATCGAACAAAAAAATGATTCAAATGTTCTTTTATCGAATTTTAAGTGGCATTTTGCATGCTTCACTTTTTCATTCCCGATGTTGGGTACTCTCTATTGTTTTCACTTGTGACTTGTGAGTGTTCATATTCCAAGTGACCTCTTCTCAATTGAGATTGACTCAGTCATCAGTTGCAATTGATGTACAAAATAAATAAACAGCGACTATGTCGTCGTGCCAAATTCATCCAGTTGACAGCCAATCTAACTACTTGTCTGACAAGTTGTCGGGCCAACTCTACGTAGACACATGTGGAAAACAAAATGGACCATTTGAATCTCCAAATTCAGTTTTTTAGGGATGGTAAGGTTGACAAGCGCATCAACGGATGCTCTCACTAACTACAATCCTGACGCGTGTCGTTGAAATTAAAGACAATAAAAATAAAGAGTAGCCCACCTTGCCATAATTGAACTCATGTTTACGCCTGAAATTGACCAAATCATATCACATAAATCATCAAAGCTATGAAATTCACATCGAAATCAAAGATCACATAGTTCATCAAATCCCAAACAAAGAAATCATAAATCGTGTGGTAAATCATGTGTTTGCTAAAACCTCATTTCCTTCCATAGGTGTCTATATGGCGACTTAGGATGAGATCGAAATATGGTTATGGCCGCCATTTGCTGTAAGATGCCTCTCGTCCCTCCGCAAATCCCCTAGTGTATTAGGGAACTATATCGAATAATGTATTGGGGAAATGAAGTTTTTTCTAGACAGGTGTAATGGCAGGTTTGCACCTCCCTTTGAATGCATTAGTTTAAAAGAGAAGGCTTCCCGAGCTATACTCTCCAATACACCACTCTTATACACTTTCAATCGCAAGGGGGGGGGGGTCCGGATGTAAGGACCCCCTCCAGAGTAGACGGGTGTAAAAGCGGATTGTGGTAAGAAGTGTATCTAGTAGAGAGTAGAAAACAAACGTGTGTACATCTAAAACAAGCCTCCTAAGCCATCGATTTCAAGCATCCGACATCTCTCACCTCGTCTACGTGGGCTATATGGTTTGGCACAAACATTTCACTATAATTCAACCCCGCCACAACGAGACCCAATGTGGAATCCCCCTAAAAAATCCCTAGTGCAGTAGGGAACTATGTTGAAAAATGTATTGGGGTAACCATTTTTTTTAACCTTTGGAACAGCAAATCCTTACCTCCCTCCATATGTACAAGTTTTGAAGAAGAAGGTCCCCCAACTACACTTTCCAATACACCATCCCGATGCACTTTGAATTGCTGGGGGGGTTGGGGGTTTGGATCAAAGGACCCCCTCCAAGTGGAGGAGTGTATTTGGGGGGTGTAACAAGTAGTGTATCTACATTAATTACTCGTAAGCTATAGATTTCAATCAACTGACTTCTCTCACTTTGTCTACATAACTAGATTTCTAGGTTGTACACAAAACAGTTCTGAGTATTTTGACCCCACCATAATGACACCAACTCTCCCCCCAAAACCCCCCCTATGTTTTAGGGAAATGTACTAGGGAGTGTACTGGGGGAACAATGCTTTACTTTTCAGAACTGTGTAATGGCAGATTCTTGCCCCACTCTAAATACATTAGTTTAGAAAAGAAGGCCCAGACATGCTATCCAATTCACCACCCCAATACACGTTCAATTTTTTGGGATGCATGGATAAAAGGACCCCTCCTGAAGTGGACAACTTTCTTACGGGAGTGTATGTGGGAGTGGCTCTGTTAGACAAAAAAAATAGACCTTTGTACGTCTACATCAAGTAATCACAAGCCGTCAAATCCAAGCACCCAATGTCTATCACTTTCTCTATGTACCCACCTGTAAGGTTGCGAACATACTTTTCAATGTACTTTAACCCCGCCATAATGGGACCCAAAATGCTTACTTTCCACCCTCCACAAAACCCCCAAGTTTATTTGGGAATTGTATCAATGAGTGTATTGTGGAATCAAAGTTTGTTTCCACTTGTGTGTAAACATTTCTGCACCTCCCTCTGAATACACTAGTTTGAAACGGATGAATTATCCACATACACTCTCCAATGTAGGTAAAAATTCAATGCTACACAAAGATTAAAAAATGTTGAATGTGCACAATGTATGTATAATTTGAAGCAAACACATGATTGAGTAGTTTTAAGAAATCATTTACGTTGAAGTAATGTTCGTGACGTTTTTAGTGAGCCCTGCTGTGAAGAAAGGTCATGGAAACTTAGGTGTTCACTTCAACAAGTGGCATCCCAAAAACATTGCCAATTTCATAGGTGTATTTCATGGATGGATCCTCATCAAATGTTTGTCTCACATACACACATTAGCAAGTCCATTGGTTTGGGATGATTGGCCATAAATGAAGAGATAGGCTATGTTTTTCCCCCATTCCTTTGAGAACACATGCACCTTATGTATCTTCCATTAAAAAAAGAACATGGCTTCGATGAGGGTCATAGAATACATCAAATCATCAAACAACTATAACAAACATTCCTCTCTATGTAGAATGAAGCAACCCACTCCCCTTTCCTTTTCTACAACTACACAACTAGGTACCAAAGGTGGGAAATCTGGCAATCCATCAACATCCATGAAAAATGGGCCTACATATGCAAAGCCTCTCTAAAAGAAGTAAACAACATCCAAAATCCAATATCCAGCCTAAGCTTCAAGGTCATACAAGCCTTCAAAGATAACAAAATAGAATTATCTACCAACAACGTAGCAAATGAAAAGACAAAAAAGTCGACTATACAATTACACAACTCACAACAAAGAAACAAAAATGTAACATTGACCCAAACTTTGCCTCTGGTACATGACACAAAGCCCATATTGTACAAATATTTGGTTTAGCTCTCCTATCCCTTTGGAGGGGATGGGTACTTCCGAGACAATGTGACATCGTTCCTTGAACCTACTTTCTACATGGTTACAACCGTTGAACAAGACACCCTTAGTGGTGGATTGATAGTGGCCAACTATCTAGTGAAGAGGACTAAGGAAATGTCCAATGTTACCCTTGAGCCCAAGTGCTTGTCAATACCTACCATATAGCTCTTTGAATTCTTTGTTTTTATTGTTATTAAGGAATTCATGAATTTGGCTATGGGTTCCATATATTTTGTTTTGTTTTGGTTACAACTTGATAAAGGGTCAGGTGAGTACTTCGACTTTTAATGAGGGGACAATTCTGGCATGTTTTGTTCCGTGTGTGGAGAAAAATTGACATAGGTCTGCAAGTGATCCTTAAATTCAAACGTCATGTTGATTTGCAACTGCACAATGGTGGGTGGATCTGAAGTGAAGGGGGATGGGTAAGGGGAACAGTTGTGAGACAGATGTGGAAACAAACTTTTCTTTGCAAGTGACATACATGACTTGGACAAGACATGACGCAGCACACGACGCAAAAAAAAACATGCAATTTCCTAGGAAACTACGCCACCACATCCTCAGGTTCATACCCCTGCATTTCAGGCTCCAACCAAAAGTTGAGGTAGTCATCTCCTGCAGCCTATTGGAATTCGCTTTTATAGCATCGATCCCATACAGCCTCGCGCCATGTTGCACACACCATGTCCCTATCAATGTGTGCCCATGCACGCATCAGTCATCCCACAGCTGCATCCTTCATCCACTGCATCCCGAGGTCCACCTGAGGGGCTTCGGACAGTTTCTTGCCCACCCATGAGGCCTAGCCCTTGCTTGTGGCGGACTTGAAGGGCTTCTATAGGCCCACGTCCAAGGGCTGAAGCTTGCTCCTACATCAAGCTGGCATGTAGAGTAGGAGCACCCATGGATAGTGCTCGAGAACCCATGACTTGAAGCTATCATTGGCTTGTGGCCGCCATGCATCCAAAATGAGCAGCATCTTCGTTGTCAATGTGTCCAGCCCGTATGCACTACATGTGCAGATGAAGGAGGGCTCCTCCCTTTCAGCCATTGACTCTTCATTTTCGTCATTGGATAGCACGATGCGAGCGCGCCATTTGGGTAGCCTCTCGTTAGTAAGAGTGTCTGCCGATTTGGATTCGGTCAAGCCGAGCTCGGACTCGATGGTAGGTTCATTACACGGCGTCGATCAGAGGATTGACGGCGATGGAGGGATAGACAAGGGCAGCACCAGACTGGTCTTGCGCGAACGTCTAGGACCACATTTTGGCATCGCTACAGGCCTCGGACCGGACAGAGCCTAATCGACATTACGCAGATGCTCATCGGGGGAGACTTTGGTTGAGAATGCCGTTAGACGTGACATTGTCACTTCTCAGTGGGGAGCACTGAACACTTGAACTCAACCACAGCTCACGTCTTGTACAAGTGCAAAGTGGCAAGTCGAGACTACGACTCCACCATGCAAAGGATGTGACTCGACTGCGCCTATTGCACGTCCAAAATTTTGTAACGGATATCGCTAGCACAAACAAAAAGTGCCAACGGACGACTGCCTTTGGTTGGCAATCGTGCAGTTGCCGTTGACCGACCATCGGGTCATTACGCCGGTAGGGCTTGATCCAACCACCAGCTAAAAAAGAAATGCCCACGAGACAGATTGATTTCAAAATCAAAGGCACATGTACCCCTAAGTTGTTTGTATTTGAATACGCAAGTGTATTGTATAAGAACTCCGAATCCAAAGTGCACACCTTGAATTGTTTTGGAGGACAAAATCTAAGATCAGTACGGTATTATGTGCAACCTAGTACCGTAGAGGTGCAACTGGGCTGTAAACGTATAATGGTGAAGGAAAGGGTTAAAAAAAACTCTAAGGTTGTCTTAGAAGAACAAGGCGATTGTTGTTGTACCTGATGGAACTACCCGGAAGGAAGTTGTATTCTATCTTTTCTGTTTACAAAATGATCCACGTGGCTCTATTTGACATATCATGCGACAAACATAACATGTCGTTATTTTCTCTGTATAGGACCTAGGAGAGTTTTCACCAAGGACAGAATCTATGCCACCTCCCCATTCAAATACCCTTGTAGCCTCTAGTCTCTTATTTGCATGCCCTGGGAAACGTAGATGGAGAACAGATACAAGTTGTGGAGCAAAGCATTTTCTGGGAATGAGGCAGTTGATTGATTTGTTGTTTATATGAAAAACAATCTGATGAAAAAATATTGGAAGTATGGAGCACATGTAAACAAACATGAATAAAAAGGCACGGCTTTTGAAATTGAGCGGTATGTAGATGACTAGCGTGAATATGTTGTAAAGAAGTAACCCATTTGAAGAATGGAACACTTTGGTGTTGTGGATTAGCATTATTCCTTTATGATTGTTGTTGGAATCATCAAGCATACCGATACAAGAGCATAAGCGAGAATGGGGAAATATGAGGATTTGATCATTAAGAAGTGCATGCAACATCGTGTCCAAACAGGTTGTTTCAAGAAAATCCACCGAGAAGTTGGGGGTTTCCAGAATAGTAAGGCATGTCAATATGAAATTCTAGCATTATTGAGAACTCCACTGACTAGCATCGAAAACATCAGATCTAATTGAAATGGTTATGGAGCTTGGTCCAACTTCTTAACACCTTCTAGAGCTTAACACTGGAATTCGGGGTAGTTAGTAAAAAAGTCCTTTGCTAGACGTTGTAAAAATCTAGAGGTCAACACATGGTGGAACATGAATGTAAGGATAGGAATGTCCATGCTCTTGGTTCAAGGACTTGTGTACGGCTAGAGAAAAACACATCCCTCCTATTAAGCCGTGACGCCACGGCACTCTACAAGACATAGGTCAACATAGGCAAAAGTAAATGTCGATATGTTGATCGATACCCTATAGGGCTCCCAACTAGTGTGCAACATACTTTAGTTTTGCCACTTGACAAGATACATCATCACTCTTCCTTGTTGGTGGTGTTCAAGATTTCTTTGAATCTGTGCTCTCGTCTACTTCCATAGGCAGTGACAAGGGTATGTGTCGAGGAAGTGCTCGTTTAGGTCCCACTAGATTTTGAGTTGGCTGATGTGAAACACCAAGCGGATAATGATTTTTTCAAGGATTTGAAGCTTGGCTATGACAAGTATGTACATCTCCTCAGTTGTGAACAACCCTAACCACCAAGGTCTGAGCTTTTCGCAACCATGTCCTTCCAACCTATCGTTTGTAGAGCTGAGACATCATCAAAATGGAAGTTTACATTCCGATACATTTTTACCGCTTCCTTCATTCCCTCTTGATTCTTTTCAAGCATTTTGTGAGTTCCATCCTAAATGCTTACAAAGCTTTTCCGTTGGACGTTGATTGTTGGTATGTTACACAAGCTCTATTGGCCTATGACAGTTGCTGATAGTTTGCAATAAGGGATTTTTTTTTTCTGGCCAAGGTCGCAGAGTTGTATGCAAGCTCAGTGGTCAAGAGCTTGACTGCCACTTTGTTACAACAATTGTTCGAGTTTCCAGTTGGTACACTCAACTAGATTGCCAGTCTAAGGACGGAAATTTGTTGGTAGCGAGACTCTATTGTTCTATTATAGTGAGTCAATAGTTCCCGATGGAATCGCTTAGCACATCTTCCATCTCTATCATGTCATGATACTTGACATAGGGCCTTGACAAGCACTGCACATCAAGCTATAGTTTGTATCGACAATTTGCATTTAGTCCAAATGCTAGAAGAATTGCGAGATATTCTGGTATCCTTTATTTCCTAAAGATAATAGTTCCCTTGGTGCAATAACAATCCCTTAACAACATGCGACGTAGCTTGTCGTTGAGTGGTAACTTAAGTGAACTACTTTCACTAGTATGGTTAGTCAAACCAAAGACTAGTCTGGTTGTACCCATCGAGGTCCTTGTGGCCTCTCCCAAAAATCCCCTCGTGAGATAGGGGTCTCCTACAACAAGTTTTATACTATTGTTAGAAAATAAGACCTGGTTGTCAACTTATGTAATCCACTTGATTTGTTTTTCCACGTTGGCACTCGATGCCGTAGTCAAAGTTAGACGTGAGGGACTCCATCCATTAAGTTTGTTGATGTCCTGTTCTTGGCAGTCTTAAGGTACTTCGGTGCATGGTGATCAATGCGGAAAACAAATCATTGGCATTCCATAAAGCATTACCTTGTCTGAAACGCATACCCAACTGCCACTATCTCCTTATCGTGCACCACCTAGTTCAGTGCCAGCTCGAATAGTTGCTCCACATATGTGTCAGGAATGCTATCCTAGTGTGTGGCCCTAAGAGTTGTGGAAGCACCTTCAAGGATGCCTGTCCTTTTGCGGAGCACGCTGATGCTGGTTCAGTAGCTAATGCACACCAAGGTGGAAGAGTGTGGAGTCCAAGGGTCATAGTCTAGAGTGGGAAGAAATTAGTCGCAAGGAGTTGCACTCAATCAAAGTGGAAATTGTTACCTTCCATAGTGATACAACACAAGGATCTTAAAGCGTGTGGTCAGATCTTTTCAATGCATCCAAGAACTCCCAAACTGGAGCACTAGAGCCCCTACTACGGCCGTCGAAGTAACCCATGTTGCAGTTGCCCACCATCCTCACGAACAGAAGTGGCAGGAGGCGCTTTCACGACGACCTATCGAAGCACACCTTTTGGCCTTCAAACATAAGGGGAGGCTTGCCCTGGTCCAGGAGACATCTCACGTCCCTTTGTTCTAGGCCCACGTGCCTGAAGAGCCCATTAGAATCAAACTTGGGCCATTGGCGGTGGAGTTAACCCGTCACCCATGACGGATACCCAGATTCTACCTGCCGACCACCTGACCTTCTGGCGGGATCAACTTTCTAAATAGCCACTCAAATTGAGCAATTCAAATCTCTACTAGATCAGATGTTGAACCACTTTTTAGTGGCCAACCCAAAGAATTGATCCACGGCAGCTATGGGAAGGGGAACAATTTTCTATCAATCTCCCCTTGCACCACATCCATGATGCCCTTTCCTTAAACATCTGCCATGTTCCACAACCCTCTGGACCAACTTAGCCCACTTTTGTTGCTGTGCACCCATTGCCTGGCCTCCAGCTGCGTGGTGCTCATGGTCCTGGTCTGCTGCTGCTATGAGCCCCTCTGGCTCAGTTTGAGGAACAACCCTCATGGCTTCCTCTCTCTGCTTTTTGGTCTTCCGTCCAACCACCAAAGCCTCCTCTTAAGACTTGGCAACCCCTTACATAGCCACCTCATGGTCACGGTCCACCACCTCTGTGGTTTGGAGCCTCTAATCCTCCGCTTGAGAATACGACTCCATGCTGCCACTCTCATTCTCCTCAGGTCATGAATGGGAGCCTTGCACATGTAATGCTCCAGCAACCGGTACGGGCCCTTGAGCCGTTAGATTCTAGCCATCTTGTTGGTCCAGCAGGTCACCCCTAGCCAAGATATGGAGCCTCTCGCACTCCCATTTAAGGAAGCACCTTCTTCTTGCCCTCTTCATGTTGCATGATATTCCGAGCCGCCACCATTGCTCTCCCACGGAACTAGGCAGCGCCCATTTGGCTTGCCTTGTGATGCCCATTCACCACACCTTCAGCATTGGACCTTTTTTGCCCGTTAGGAGAGCCTCAGGTTTTTCCATAAATGCTCCCCCTTGGCTGGTTTGCCTCCTAAACACCCTCTTTTGGCTCCTTTTGAGGCTTTGTGCCCACCACACAACATCCTGTTGCATGGCGTGTCTTGTGGTCTAGGTCCACAGATCTAGCCTAGACGGTTTCCTTCATACCGTCCTTTGCGCTCTCAGGCTTTTCCTTCTTTGATGCAACTGCAACTACTTCCTCGCTCCGACAGCCACCCACGTCGGGCTCTCAGCTACTCCTTGTGAGGATGTCGGTCCATGTATTGTACACACCTCGTTCGTTTACACCACGTGCCATGACACATCCACTGTCCTCCTTTTTCATGAGGCATCCCTTCCTCATGAAGGTAATTTCGAGTCCCTCCTTGTTGGGGTAACTCGCGGACGACACCTCGACTGCCACGTCAAGCACTTCAAGCTGCACGCTTGCAACACCGAGCTTCCTGGTCAACATCGCCACCCAGATTTTGCCTCCTCGGAGCACATCACCTCCATTGTGATGAAAGGCGACATCCCCATCTTGGTGCTCCGCCTTCAGCTCTCTCTTGGAGGTTGTGGAGGTTACACGTCTATGGCATGCATCCTGGTCAACAACCACATCAAGCCCTACATCTTGGAGCTGATCATTGTTGCACGATGTATCAATAACTTCTTGGGCTGCATTCCTCTTCTGACGGACTTGCCGGAGTCCACGGATTCCACTTCACATGTCGTTTAGTAGTGACCCCTCAGGCATTAGTTGTAGGAGGCCCCTCTTTTGGACCTGTGGGAGCCTTCTTACTCCAAACACGCTTGGCACTCCCATGCCTCAGTTTCTGCCATCTCAGCCCCCTTCATGGAGCGCATGGAGTTGGTGATTGCATCCTTGGTCTACTGTCCATTTGCCACCTCTGTGGCCTGATCCCCAGCTCCTGTTTTGTAGTTCCCTCTCCAGTGGTTCTCCAGGCCAAAGAGATGGAACTCTCCTTTCTTGGCAAGGGATGGACACATCCCTTCCTCCCCTTGATCTCCCTCGTCTCTGTGAGAGTGGACTGGTGCTATGGATGACGTCCCTTGCTTTGGCCCAGTGCTTTTGGTCCACCGGTTGCTAGCCACTTGTGCCGCCTCTTTGGACGTCACGTCACACTGCTAAAGAGAAGCTTTGGAAGAGGCTCTGTGCACGTCGTGTATGGCACTGAGCCTCTCCTAAGCCTTCGATACCCAAATGAATCCTAGGATCTGTGCGTGCTATGCCGGACACAACGCCAATGCAATGAGAGCAAGGACCTCCTTATTAAGATTCTCGTACGCCTCTACCTCCTCAGCCTTCAGGGGCATTGCAGGGGCCTTCTCTTCACCATTGAACAGCTAAAACATTTCCTTGTAGTTGAGGAAGATCTCAACCTGCTCATTCCACAAGGGAAAATCTCTCCCGTCAAACTTGAGGGGGACATCACAGCTTCTCTCTTGCTTGGTCGTTGTCCTCATGGCTTGTAGCGGTTGCATGCATGTTAAGGGCAAGTGTCCTCCCAGGGCACTTGGGCCCATTACCCTTGATCAGGAATACTAGCCTTGTGTGTGGCCTTAGGAGGTGTGGAAGCACCCTCAAGGATGCCAGGTCTCCTGTGGAGCATGCTGATGATGGTTCAGTAGCCAATGCACACCAAGGTGGAAGAGTGTGGAGTCCAAGGATCACATTCTTGAGTAGGCATGAATGAGTCGCAAGAAGTTGCACTCAATTAAAGTAGGATTTTTCATCTTTCATTGTGATGCTACAAAAAAATCTTATATCATGTAATGAGAACTTTCCAAAGCATCCAAGCATGTCCAAAACAGAGTAGTACAGCCCCTGCTACAGCCGTTGAAGAAACCCATGATAGAGCCATCCACCATGCCACGAACGTTAGTGACAGGAGGCGCTTTGACGGCGACCTGTCAAAGCACCCTTTCTAATCCTCAAACTTGAGGGTGTTAATCCCCTCCTGTACATATTTGTTCTCTTTTGGTGGCCGTAAGTGTTCAGGGCATGCTGGTACAATGAGTGGAGCCGACGCACCATGAAGGCACGCGATCCTCCTCCACTACCTCACAGGTGGTCTCCTTCACCTTGACCACATGAACCATCTCCACCCGGCCTTGACGAGCCTGCCGCGTGCTTGGGCTCTCACGACAAACCCGTTTTAGTCTTCTGATTATGACTATCCATTGCTAGATTTAGCTTGAGGGACCCATGTTAGGACTATGACATTGTATTTGGTTAGGCTTGGACTATGCCACTTCGCAGGTGACATATGGCATGCCCCATGTGGGGTACGCAGATTCACTCGCACCCTTTTTTGGGCTGCAAAGGGCTTTTTCCCTTGAGCGAGCATGCTCGCTGGCAAGCCTCGCTCACCGTCGTGACGGGTGAGGTCGACAACCGACCTCACCCCTTGTACTAGGGTGACTTGTGAGTAGGAGACCTGTACCTTTTTTTTGGTTGCTGCCATGGAGTTTTGGACCTAGAGTGGCCTAGGATCCACCATTTTGAGCGTCGCTTGTTGTTATGGCTTCGTAGCAAGATTCTCATGGTATCATAGCAAGTTTATACAGTTTTGTACATGGTATAAGTCAGCGCAGAGCAAATACCGTGGTGGCTAAGGTAAGTGCGGAAGTAGATCCGTGTGGCTCTTGTGAAAGTAGGCCATGCAAGTCACAAGTGGCATTGAAACCTCACCCCTAGGCCGTGCCCTGCTAGTGTAGGCGGCGGAAGAAGGGGCATGTTGACAGTTGAGTGAAAAGAGATGAGGAGACGAGTCCAAGCATTGCCTACACCTCTCATGAGGTGACAACGGGATCTCCCACCCCCCTGTTTGTGTGTGAGCATGTCCTAGGTGGCCTGACAACAATTCCTAGGTCAAGACAGGACGTTCCTATTGAGCTCTCGGCTCGTAGCTGAAAACTGGGCCCCAAAACCAGGAAAATTGCTGCCAAAGCATTCTTTGGAAGCATAGAGAGGATCACAGTATTCAGACAGTGTCCCTAGATCCAAAGCAACCAGCTAGGAGCCATGAGTGCAGCTGGATCAACACAGGGAGGGGCCGGTGCGAATGTTTGTGTTAGCACCGGTGTTGGTGCCTGTGCCGGAGCCACCTCCACCGGTATGATGTGGGACGAACTGTGCAAGGTTTTGTCCAACAAAGACTTAATGCCACTGGTGCTAGGTGCGCGTGAGCTTTTTTCATGGAAGGATGTTTTCCTTTCATGGGCGGCGGAACATGGCCTTGAGGATTACTATCTAGCTTTACAGCCCGACAATGCCGATGCGTGGGTCCTTCTCAGAGCATTCAACGCCCTAGTCCACGCATTCCCAGAGGACCAGTAGTATGCACTTCAACAGTTCCACTTTGGTGGAAAAGGGGTGGACCCCACGAATTCGCGCAGTGGCGATCCTCAACCTCACTATGCATGGAAGCATCTGGCCACTCAAAAGGAGGAACAAGGGATGGCTCTAGTGATCTCCTTGAGTGAGAAACTTTGCAACCTCCGTCCGAAACCGGGCGCGCTTGTTGCCTAGTACTGAGATGCTACTATGAATATTTGCTGGTGCATTCTCAGCCTTGGTGCTGCCTGCTCTATCCTAGAGTGGTTGGATCCTGTTCTCCTACACCTTGGCAAGCAGTACAAGGATTTTTGGTGTGGTTTGCTTCGGAGGCTAAAAGGTGCCGAAATCAAGAGTACCGACCTGGTGGAAGTGTTCAAGGAGCTGCGCAACTATGAGGATATCATACGAAGTGAGGCACTGGAAGATGAGGGTGCAGCAGCGAGCACATTTGTTCACCAAAGCGGAGGTACCCCTCATCCCTTGCACCAGCACTCGAGTGGAGGAGGTAGGGTAGGAAGGGAAGGTGTGGGAGGTAGAGATGGGAAAGGTGGCAGAGGGCGAGGCCGCAGTCAGGGAGCAGGAAACCACACTTGCAACTATTGCGGACAGCTCGGTCACTACTGGAGGGCCTGTCCGTCTCTCAAACGCATCACAACTCCCTCTATGTAGCAGACACATCCAGCAATTGGTCAGCCACCTACGTCGTTCCCACTGCCAAGTCAGCACTCGTACCCTCCAGCATGGGCGACTCAGGCTGTGGCTGGACCACGAGCGCCGGCACCCTTTGGGGCGGCAACTCTTGGTCCACAGCAGTTACAATTGCCCATGTACCTAGGTATCTCTGCTCCACCTCCGCAGCAGTATCTGGGGTCTACGTTCATGTCTCTGTACATCAGTGCACCAGCCCCCGTTCTCGCCTGGGTGCAGCGAGTGTATGCCGAGACGATTGTGCCACAGCAACCCTTTCCTCTTCCACCTGGACCAGGGTGGAGCGTGCCCATGGAGCTGCACCCACATGAGCCGAGTGCCAGCCCACAGCTAGCAGGTCAGAGATTGGGTCACACGCACATTACCACATCGCATGCGTTGCCTATGCATGAGTGTCTATTTGATACTACCGCATCGCATCACATGTCGCCGCATCGCCAGCTATTTGTCACATTGCATGCTACACGTGATGTTGAGGGTGTGAAGACTGGGTCTGGTGAACTACTGCCAGTTGAAGGTGTGGGAACAGTGGCTCTTCAAGCACTAGGCGGGTTCTGTGGCTGACTGGCAGCCTGTATGTGCCACGGCTGAAAGTGAACTTGTTGTCAGGAGGGGCAACTAGATCAACAAGTCAATGTTTCCACACTTACCCAAAAGCACCTCTGCATGCTGTTCAATGCTTCTGGTGCCTTGCTTGCTGATGGACTGTTGCACATTGACAAGCTGTACAAACTTACCTTATTCCCTTTTGAACCAACCTCAAGTGCACGTTGTCACAAACACTGATGCAACACACGTTGACCTCATCCATCGTCGCCTCGCCCACATCAACACCGAAATAGTCACCGATTTACTAAAACACAGCCCAACACATGGCCTGCTCCCCAATGACTGTCCTCATGGTCTAAAAGCGGATGCTTGTCTTGAGTTTCATGAAGAAAAGGCTCATAGGCAAACCTTCCCCAAATCAGAGAGTGAAATAACCAAACCTCTGGCACTAGTACATGCGGACCTGACAGTCTGATGCCTGTGCCCTCAGTCAAGCACAAGTCACTTTATGTCTTGCCTCTAACTGATGACTACAGCCGCTTCCGCTGGGCTTTTCTGCTGAAAACTAAGGTAGAAGCCCATCGTGCAATCTCTGAATGGATTCCTTTGGCTGAGAGACAGACTGGTTGTTCACTGCTGAAGTTGAGAACAGACAGAAGAGGAGAGTTTCTTGGCACACTGACAGCAGAATTGAAATTGAAAGGAGTTGAACACCAGAGTATTGCCCCATACACGCTACAATGGAATGGAGTGGCTGAACGTTGGCACATAACCCTTGGTAATCCTTCACGCCTGCTGCTCACTGAGTCCAGTCTATCTTTTGGGTTCTAGGAAGAGGTTGTAAAATGTATCACATGGGTATGGAACCAAGTGCCACAAGGACCACTGCCCAAGTATGTCACTCCCTGGTAACGCTAGTTCAAAGAGAAATCTGACTTAGGGCCGGCCAGGGTGTGGGGTACAATGGCCTATGTATGGGTTGCACCACCGCAATGAGAGAACAAGCTAAGTCCACGTGGTCGGTGGTGCTTGCTTGTCGGGGTCTTCCATGCCTCCAAGGCATGGCGATTTTGGGACCCCACAAACCATTGCTTTGTTGAGAGACGAGATGCCTCCTTCTCGAAACACATGCCCTACAAGTCTTTTCGCACACTGTGTCATGCACCTAATCTTGTCTCATGAGGGCACTACCCTGATACGTGAGTGTGCCCGTTTTCATGCCCATTCAGTCACAAGAACTGAATCACAGGACTGAACCAGAGAGGGACAAAGACATAGCTGAGCCTGTCCCGAGGGATCTGCTCTCACCTTCAGAGTTGACCAGCCTAGACTCTAGTGACACTCAGGTGCTACCAGGCCTCACACCACTGAATCCCCCTGTGGAGGCGGAGAGTAAGGAAACACCACCACCTGTCCCTGTACAACAATCTCTGCGTGATCTGCCGAGATTTGATTTCAAACAGTTCAACCACACTGTGGGCACCGCAGAGATGGACCACACTGCAACAGAACCACTGACCGTGACTGAAGCCAGGGGGCGTCCGGATGCCGCAGAATGGGAAAAGGCAATGGCTGTCTTTTCCCATTCAAACACTTCATGCTCGACCAATGCGTTCATAAAACTGAACGCATTGATCGCGCATGAAGTGTTTGAGCTAGTGCCCCTGCCACCTGGTCAAAAGGCCATTGATGTCAAATGGGTTTTCAAACTGAAGAGAAATCTCAGAGGTCTGATTGAAAAGTATAAGGCAAGGCTTGTGGAAAAAGGCTTCATCAAATCCCAGGACAGGAATTCATGGACAGATATGCCCTTGTGGGCAAGCATGGGACCAGCCGCACATTGCTCACAGTGGCTGCACGTGAGGACTGGGACATCCACCAGATGGATGTAAAAAATGCCTTTTTGAATGGGCCACTTGAAAAAGAACTGTATGTGCGACAGCTAGAGGGCATTGAGGATGGCACAGACCAGGTATGGCTTTTGCTAAGGCAAGTGCCTCGGTGTTGGAACAAAGAGATTCCACACACCTTAGAGAGTGGTGGGTTCACACAGAGTTTGTGCGACCCCTCACTATTCTTACGCTGGTCCGAAGGTCTGCCTGTCACACTGCTGATCTATGTGGATGACTTATTGACCTTGTCTCCCTCCCTAACACTCATTGCACAAGCCAAAGCACTGCTCACGGATCACTACAGAATGACAGATCTTGGTGAGGTGCAGGAATTTCTTGGCATGACTATCACACGCGATTGTACAGCACAGACACCGACACTTCATCAAGGTCGTTTCATTGCTCATCTCACTGCTCGTTTGCAACATCTGGTACATCTTCCACGACAGACCACCCCCATGAGCCCTGAGGTCTATGCACATTTGGTGGATGCACGCGCCACGGACTACGGTCTTGACACAGATCCTACGCTCTATAGACATGTTACTGTTAGCCTCTCATATCTTGCCTCAACTTGACGTCCTGACTTTGAATGTGCAGTCAATGTGCTCACTCAGTTCAGCCAGCAACCACGCAGTACACACCAGAAAGCTCTGCTAAAGCTACTGCGTTATGTGCTGGACACTGGCCGCTCTAGGTCTTGTGTTTGTCCCTGCTGCCCGTCCTGTTCTGGATGGTTATTGTGACAGTGATTATGCGAGTGACCGTGCCGCTCGCACTCGGGGCGGCTATGTGTTTCGTGTTTGGAGAACTGCTGTGTCTTGGAGGAGTGCAAAACAGTCATGTGTAGAACGCACCACGGCTGAGGCTGAGTACATGGCTTTGGGTGAAGCAGCATGTTAGGGGACCTGGCTTGCAAGACTGCTTGAAGAACTTGGCGTGCACACAACTGCAGTACCCGTGCACAGTGATAGCTCAGCTGCACGCCGCATTGCTGAGAATGATGGTGTGTTGCATCCACGCACAAATCATATCAGCATCGGGCATCATCTTTTTTGAGAGGTAGTGGATGTTGGGACTGTGGCAGTGTGTGCCATCAGTGGGAAGGCACAGCTGGCTGATTTCCTTACCAAGGCTCTATTCTCCTCCTCTCTCGTGCTTCAACTGCAACAACCGGGCTGCATACCCACTGCACTCCCATCCAATGGGGCGTGTAGATCCCCTCTTGTACATATTTCTTCTCTTGTGGTAGCCGTGAGTGCACAGGGCATGCTGGTACAGCAAGTGAAATCGGCACACCACGAAGGCACGCGATCCTCCCCCACTACCTCGCAGGTGGTCATCTCCACCCTGACTGCATGACCCATCTCCACCCAGCCTTGACGAGCCTGCCGCGTGCTTGGGCTCTCACGACAAACCTTTTTTAGTCTTCTAATCATGACTGTCCATTGCTAGCTTTAGCTTGAGAGACCCATGTTAAACCTATAACTTTGTCTTTGGTTAGGCTCAGACTATGCCACTTCGCAGGTGACATATGGCATGTCCCATGTGGTGTGCGCAGATTCATGTGTGCCCTTTTTTGGGCTGCCGAGGGCTTTTTCCGTCAAGCGAGCATCCTCGTTGCTGAGCCTCGCTTGCCAGCGTGACGGGTGAGGTTGACTAGCAACTTCACCCCTAGCACTAGGGTGACTTGTGACTAGGAGAATTGTACATTTTTTTGGTTGCCTCCATGGAGTTTTGGATCTAGCATGTGTTGTTGTGTGTGTCGTACACAGCTTACGGTGACCCCTCGGCTCATGTCCATTCACGTGCAGATCCCTGAGACTGGCGACGGCGGCAGCAGGCCGGCAGCCGGTGGCGACGGGCGCCCAGAAGACTTCCGTATCTTGTAGACTCGTGCTGTGTCAGAGCACGTAGGCGTGCAGCCTATCANATTTTTTTGGTTGCCTCCATGGAGTTTTGGATCTAGCATGTGTTGTTGTGTGTGTCGTACACAGCTTACGGTGACCCCTCGGCTCATGTCCATTCACGTGCAGATCCCTGAGACTGGCGACGGCGGCAGCAGGCCGGCAGCCGGTGGCGACGGGCGCCCAGAAGACTTCCGTATCTTGTAGACTCGTGCTGTGTCAGAGCACGTAGGCGTGCAGCCTATCAGGATGTAGATCTTGTTGGCGTGGCTGTTCTGGTTCAAACGACTCGTCGTTCTGACGTGTTTGCAGGGAATTGTGACCAAAACTGTGTTTTTGCCACTGTGTTGTCCTGCTAGAAAAACAGCGCCGTTGTGCACCGTGTGTGTGTGTGCATCCACTAGGTCCGTGGCACTGTTTAGGTTGGTCAGACCTCAGTTGTCATTCCTCTCTGCATATTTCAACTTTTCCAGCTTCTGACACTTGTGTTTGTGTCCCTAGCCAACCCCTTGCTGTTCTCACTTCCACCTGTGTGTGCTAGTGAGTCAACTAGCTGGCTTGTGTTGCCACGCTAGAGACAACATTGCTAGGAGCTGTTCTCACATGGTATCAGTGAGAAAGTGCGTAGAAGCTTCCTAGCAACACGGCCGCTGACCGGGCGTCAGTGCCTGGTCAGTCGGTGACGATAGTCACAGGTCGTACACACAACGGCAAGGCTTTGGCTAGGAGACACAAGGCACAGTGTCAGAATGCTTCAGTATAGCATATGCAGAGAGAAATGACAACTGACAGGTCCAGGGCATAAATACCTGCCGCGGCGCACGGCGGGTGTCGCACGCGGCAGTCCAAGAGCTGTCCTAAAACCGGCCCAAAACCACTGTTTTGGCCGTAACTCTGTGCACACATGTCAGAATCCTACGCCGTCTGAACCTAGACGTGCAGAATCAAAAGACG
>SZWC01009347.1:1126-23507 GCA_023375785.1 Penium margaritaceum | reverse complement strand
GGGGGGGGAGGGGCGGGGGGGAGGGTGGTGAGGGGACACGGCGCACAGCAAGTGGCCCTCCTGTTGCGCCCTGGCCGGCATCTTGTGCGCGCGCCTGGCAGGCAGACTAGGGCTGCTGCTGGATGTGTGGCTTGTGCCGCTGGTCGCCCTCTCCCCCGCACCAATCATGTGCGACTCGAAGGGTGGAGAACCTTCCCTCGGTGTTGTCTTGGCGGCCCGGGAAGCTAACCCCTCAAACGTTAAAATTGTTGAAAGCGTTACTCGGGGTACCTGGGGCCACATGCAACGTTGCAAAAGCAGTTTTAAAAAACTCTTTTTACGACCATCCCCTCCTAGGATAATGGACGGCGGCACAGAACCACAAGGACACGTGCACTGTGAAAGCATTGCGGCAGACGGCACGGATGGCGTCGGCGGGCAGGAGGGCCGTTGAGACAACCTTTCATCTCACAGGTGGGACAAGGTGGTCGGGCGTGACGCTACAGTTGAGGGATTCGTCCTGCACCCCGTGCAAAGGTTGAGTTTGCACGTGAAAACGACTCAGCAGGAACTCGGTTCGATGTACCTCATGTAAATATCCTAGCTTTTGAGATGAAATTTAATTTAACGGAGTACAAACTATTCATCACTTTAGTGTCGATGACTTCTTTCGAGAGTCATCGCTCACCGAAATCACAAAACCCATGGAGTTTACTTTCACGGACACACTCTAACTACAAGAATTCGATCAAACTCCGGTAAAGGTCAACTCTCATAAGAAAATTGGCCCGATTCGCAACATCTTTCCAAAGAATTGGAGAACAGAAGACAGTGCCGTATCTGCGAAAGCTCGTAAGGATCTCGACAGAAGATTGCGATCCGCCAGGATTGGCGAAAGCGGAAGTTTCAACTTTCGTGCAAATTCAAGGCCAGTGGGCTGCTGGCTGGCCGTGACGCACAACATGCCGCTGGTGTTTCAACGCGATTCCAGCCTCCTAGGAGTGGCAGCAGCAACCACGCCGGAAGACTGTCGCCGCCGCCGACTCGACGTCACCAAAGAGAGAGAATCATGTGCCTATCGTAAGAGCACCGACACCGGTTCGGCGAATGGACAGTAGTCGAGCCGCGTGCATCAGTTCTCGCCTTTGACATCAGCTGTGGACCCAGCGCTCCCAATTTGATCCCACTTTTCCACTCCCCCACAAGCCGCCAGCTGGGCGGCTGAGTCAACAGCAGACGACAACAATTGATCTAAGAATAAGACGTCCATTCGTCTAATTACGTTACTAATGTAACAATGAAGCTACTTCACTTGACAAACATAAAGGTGCTCGTTCATTCTCAACTAGAATGAACAATCTCAGAAACAGATCAAAACCTCCAGCACCTCAAGCCAGAAGACTGCAATCCAGGAAAAAAATGTCTCATGAATTCCAGTAAACTTTGTTCAAGGTTAAGAAATAAAACATCCCCAACTTGAAGGCATTCCTTAACATCTTTAAGCTTATTCAAACGACCCTAAAGACGATACCTAAAATGAAACAGGAATCAACGTATGAAATCTGAAAAAATAAAACATCTATGAATTCACAATGATTAATAAGCATACCCGAAATCCAAAAAAGATTAAAAATATATTCTTGCACAAAGAGAATCGAATTTCATGATTTTATCCGATGGTAAGTTTCTTCTGGTTCCTACCTCCAAGCAATTGAAAGCAAAAAAAAATCAGAAAAATGAATTTGAATTTCTAATCCCATCCGTTATGAAAAATGAAAATTTTGGAGAAAAATGAACATTTCATGAAACCCAACTACCCACAAAAATTGTGGGGATAACGATGCCCTACATCTCCATTGAAAAACCATATGCAATGATATGAAAGAAAAACAATAGTAGACCTAAACCCTCATCAATATTAATCAATAACATGAGTCATTCATGAAAATGGAGACAAGTATATGTGGTCAAGATTGAAGCAAACATGCTACAAAGACAACTCCCCCTCCATCAACTACAATTTAATCCAAATAAAACCAAAAAACATAGAAACAAAACAAAAATTCGAGTAGAAATCATAAGTGGTAGGCAAAACAAGATGAAATAGAAACTATAAACACAAGTTACATTGTATCCGCTACAGCTCTCCACTCAAAATAAAAAGACAAAACAACATGGGAAGGATTTTCGCACACCTTCAAATCAAAACATATTTCATAATTATTGAAAACTGTTTGTAAATATTATAAATAATCCAAAATCATCTACCCTCATTCAAAAACTTGGTAAAGGTTCTTCCACATTCCAACTAGACCGAACGCCTATTCTTACGCACCACATACATGAAAAAAACCTAAATTTGTTTTTCATCAAACCTATACAAGTTCAATTAAACTTTTGGACCACATATGGGCAAATAATCTGATTCATTATTCCTCATGCACAATAAATGTAATCATTGTAACGAATCTTTCATTTTTGGATGATCAAAACATGAAAAGCATAACAAATTAGATCAATACTTTTGGTGTGTAGGAGTTTACGCCTCTATGAATGAAGTAAATTTGATGCCAAGTGATTGTATCAAAATAGAGAAGTTTAAGTTTCCTCAAAGCCTTTAAATTAATATCGAGTTTTATTCTCAAATTACTAAGATATTCATTCATTTTAAGAAATTATTTTTTGCATCAATAATGTGATGATGATGGAGGATTTGAATATTTTTTTTGTATATATAAATCAATTATATGAATTAACTAATATCCAATCTAAGTAATTGAGACATATAGCTTTGAAGCACATTCAAGAAGATATTATGTAAATGAAGTGCAAAATGTAACCCTTTCCTATTCTCAAAACATCCTTGCTTTAAATGCCCAATTTTAAGTTCAATGCATTTTTTAAGAATCATGAGTTTTCTTCATGACATAATACTAATTGTGGAAGTCAAAATATAAATGAAGACCTAAACATTAGGTGCACGATCAAATCTTGTGTTCAAATTACTCTCGTACAAAAGGTAAGCATATAAGGTATACCGAAAAAGGATCCATTATCAACTCAATAGTGTTAAAATAAAACTAAGGGCAATTCTTCCACAAGATAATCATATGAAATAGGGAGTTCTAAGTTGGAGGTTTCACAACCAATTCCTATGATGAAACCATCACATTTGGTGTTGTGCATCTCAGTCAAACGTTTAACCAAAATAAATTTGTGCTCCTTATCTTTCACTTATGGGGTCAAAAATTTGTCAAAGGAGTTTTAGAATATTCCCTCTCTTAAAAAAACTTTAATCACTGACATTATCAAAAAAATAATATTTGTTCACCCTTAATCTTTCCATCCCATTAAAGTCAAAATATATTTATTAATATATGTGAATGTTTCTAGAAAAGGTGAAAATTAAACTTGAGGAAAACCTTTGCAATAAGAAAAGTTCGTTGAAAAGAGACAAGAGATTTTATATGAAAGATTTCCAAACAACATTCAAATTGCTTAGAAGTCTAAGAATAAGGTATTAAATAAGAGGTGGTGAATGATAAAATTCACCATTATAAGTAGTATTCGCTTCAATTCACATCCATGTAAAAAACCGAATGCGTGATAACCAATGCATAATATGTAGAAAAGGCATTAAAAAGTTTAACATTTAAGCTAATGAAAAAGGGAACATCTTGGTTTGAGGTAGTGGAATGAAAATGAACATTGCACACAATGTGCATACCTGTTTCCATGAAAGAGACATGCACAAATCACTACCATTCAAGACCATAAGAATCAATTTGATGATTTGAAAACACAATAGATCATGCAAGCTAAAAAGGGACTAACATGGATTAGTCTCCTAAAAGGCAATCCAAATGTTTCATGGCCATGCTTGAAAAATTAAACACAACTCTGGTTCTTCATGTTCATGATAGAACAAATCAAGTCTAACGATGTCATGGCGGAGCAGTAAGGTCATTGCCTCAACGCGAAGTAGTTAATTCAAATGCTTCTCAATTATTTTTGAGTAAGGTGAAGAGGGAAGAAAAGCTTACATTCCCTTTACAATGAATAGAAAGTTTCTTTCACATCTCATATGGGCATGGTGTAAGCAATGCCATTGATTAATCTAAAAGAACTTGGTATTGATCCTAATTACTATACCAGGTAAAATGCACACGTACAAGGCATTGGATGTCCCAAGGTTTCCTTCAAATTAAATTTTAGAGTCAAATCATAAGGTGTTAAATTGATAAAGAAAAAAACAAAAAAATGTTGACTTCATTTCAATAACATTTCATGCAAGTAAAGCATTTTGTTACATGACTCATCCTTTCAAATGATACTCTAATATGGAGGAAAACTCCGAAAAAATGCCAACAAGACATGAAATAAATACTTTCTAGATGCTTAAATGACATTCATTTCCTCATTAATTTTATCATTACATGCTATTCTCTACAAGAAACTCAATGTCACTTGTGAGCGCAATTATAACTCTGCTCTCACTAGCCACAAACAAGCTAGAAAAGGGGGCTTCTAAGCGTGAAAGGATTTTTCAGGTCTGGTTTTTTGTTTGATGCTTTTTATCAGATGTTATCTGATTCGCCCATTTCTCAGCTATAATGCTTCTACCAAAGGACCATAACGTGAGAGAAAGAAAAACAAAATCATGTGTGGTGTTTGATTTTACATTTATTCTAACTCAACTTCTGACAATGGTGGTAATGCAAAAATAATGCAGATTGGTTCAAGCGATGAAATCAAAGATTTCATAATACTTTCAACCTCCATATCTTAAAGGCTACTTCTTATGGTGCGTAGCAAATTCATTTCCATTCTCATACCATAAGTAAAGTTCAATATTTCTCTTTTCATCAATGAAACAATTGTCAATGTTCATGTTTTAGAAGCATACTCACCAGAGTAATAAGAACAAAATAATACATCTTAAAAATAGAAACAAAATTATAATTTTCACTTCAATGTTTAAAGATAAAGATATTAGTAAAAAATGATATTAAAAAGCCCTTACAACCATGAGCATTGCTTACATTACGAGATTTAAATACTATTTTGGATTTGTTTTACAATTATGGCATCAACACATCCATAAATACACGTTCTTGTAGGATGAGTACTCCATCACCCACGAATGGAAGAACATTGTGAAAAAAGGCAAAAATGAGATGAAAACAAACACTTCTTCATGTTCGGCCATGCAAGCAAGCATACTTTGAGGGAAAACCTTCAATTTGTTATACAATTGTAAACTTGTAAAAAACCAATTGCCACTCGAATAAAAAGGCTTCATTCTTCTACTTGCGGGAGTGGTTTCATTGTAGTTACTTGCCAAATTCTAACGGCATGCACTATTCTTACAAGAGCAAAGGATGAAGCTCACTGACAAGGCGTCTTGGGGCTTCTTCATGGGACAAGCATCCAATTTGAAAGGATGGGATTTCATCGCAATGGAATCACAACACGTCATCTTCAGCCGCGATGCAATATTGTTCAAGACTTTGACACAAACAGCATCGGAGGCGAAGCAAAAAATGGCCACAGATCGTTTCAAAACGTTTTATGACTCCTATGTCAAGTCCCTTGCAGAATCACAAGGAGAAGCGATCACACATCAACTCATTCTTTCAAATCCGGATGAGGTGTCTAATGAGATGGTGCGTGCTCTTGTGCACTTTGGCACTCACCATCTTGAAAGCACCACCCTCGACAATGAGTCAGTCGTTGTACGACATGAAGAAGCAAAGATGTTCGGTGTAGAAGATGGTTTGCAACTGTTGAGGAAGGTTCAGCTTCCACTTGCTATGAACAATCGGTGTTTCACACACCTCTTTCAATTGCAAACAAGAGCAAATGCAAGGAGATGATGAGGAGGAGCACAACCTTGCCATAACAGCGAGCTATGTGTTCTAGGAGGATGAAGTCGTCCTTTTTGAAATTTTCACAACACACCTTGTTGCACTTGATTCACGCCCTTTGCTGGAACTCCCACCAAAGCCAAAAACATTACAAGAAGCTCTAAGTGGTGAGCATGCAACATTATCGTCGGCAGCACTTGATGTAGAGTACAACAGAATGATAGAGCACGGAACGTGGACACTCACTTAACTACCACCGCATGCACGACCTGTGGGGGTGAAGTGGGTTTTTTGCATCAAGACCAAGGCTGATGGGAGCATTGACAAGTTCATGGCCCAAATTGTTGCAAAAGGCTTTACATATGTGAAAGGAAAGGATTCCTTTGAATCCCACGTGCCTATAAGCTGCTACACGACATCACGCATCATGCTTGCCTTCATAACAGTTAAGGACTACGTTGTGCAACAGCTTGACCTCAAGATCACCTTTGTACATGGAGAGATGAATATAGTTATGTTCATGTGGCAGTTGGAAGAATATGATGACGGTAGTGGAAATAATCAAATCCTTTGGTAAAGGAAGCTTTAAGAACATCTAGGGAACATCGACTTCCGACCATCTGCCTACGACGATTGTTACTTTCATCACCGACTTGCATCTGACCCTCACGAGACTACTATGCTCTTGTGTATGTGGATGACATCCTCATCATTAGTTGAGCTACACTGTTCATCAAAGAAACACCTACAACAATGGCCAAAGAGGTGAACATCACACTCATACCAACCCTTGAGTTTTTACCTCGTTATGAACATTAAGAACAACCATGATTTGCCTATCTTAGAGTTGAGCCAGGAAACAAACTACACAAAGATCTTTCTACACTTTGATGTACTTGATCAATGTGTACCAACACCCTTAACCCAGCAATAGTTGATGCATGAGGGATGGAGAGGGAGGACTGAGACACACTACTGTAGCACAGTGGGGTCACTCATGCATGTTGCAAGTTGCACTCAACCGGACCTATAGTATGCTGTGGGGAACGTAACACTTGGGAACAAGATCTGCACAATGCAGGCTTGTAAGGAGCTTGATCAAGCCCTTATGTACATGAGCGCCACAAAAGACGTAGCACTACGCTTCGGCACCTCAAAGAACCTGGAGTTCAAGTGCTTTGCTGATGCAAAATTTGCAGGCACGGAAGAGGACAAACGGTGCACTACCGACTTTGTAGGCCTTTTGTCAGGAGTTGTAGTCTCATGGTCAACCAAGTTGCAAACATCATCACACGCAGCTCTACCAAAGCTTAGCATAACACAGCAACATTCGCCAAGAAAAAGGTGACCTATCTATGGAAACTCCTTGACGACATTAGATTTGGGAAAGAGAAGCCCACTAAAACATACGTCGAGAATAAGTCCGCAATCGACCTCGCAAACTCCAGCCAACTCTAAGAAAGCATAAAACACATCGACATGCAAGGCAACTGGATCTGGTTTAAGGTCGTTCATGGCATTGTGCGGCTTGTCCATTTGCCTAGTTCTCAGCAAGTAGCGGAATTCCTAACCGAGATAGTTCCAAAAGACATCTACACTTGATCCATTGTGAAATGCAGACTCACCTCAAACGCGCTCTGGTAGTACCAGCAAATCTTCAACCAGCTTCTAACTCGCGAGAATGAAAGATTTGCACCCTCACCATTACGCTGAAACCCAGTGGTGACTTGCTCAAATGCTTGATCATGTATGGAGCATGCAGAGTACATCGTGTAGCTGACAAGGGGAGAGGGGAAAAGGAGCATGTTGTCACGAACACTCCTCAAGTCAACTCGACGTCGTTTCCAATATCCCCACCGTTACACATCAAGAATACAGATCCAAAATATAGCAAAGCAAAAGGTTACAAGACTTAGATTTCAGAATTTGCTGGTGGCGAACCTCGACAATTACCCATTTTACCAAAACCTGTTGACCATTGTGTTGTAGTCGCTAGTCTTCGCGTGAGAGGGCAAAGTCACCAGGAGCCTACAATGTCATCAAGGGACATAACTAGGATGCGACCAAGGAGTGGCGGCTTCAAAACTCTAGTGCAAGCTCTCAATCCAAGCTTGCTTGCTTGTGCAAGCATCATTTTTCTCGAGCAAGCAAGCAAAGTGGGCTGACAAGATCCTATGGCGTTTCGATTTAGAAGCTGCAAAGGTCACCACCTATAATAGCATTCCAATAAAAAATGAAAAAGATAAAAAAGAAAAAAAGAAAAAGCGACTACATATTCTTGCAGAGTGAGGGGGTGGACAGCGGCAACTCACCTTGCCAAAACGTGCCATTTGCCACTGGAATAAGTCAGCACGGCCACCGACTTTGGTATTACTCTTGCGCAGACTAGTGGAAACGGTTAAGTTTGTGGCCGTAAGGCCAGATGCGGGAGGGAGCGAGAGCACGAGAAAGCAAACTACCGCAACAGCACGTGGAGGAACGGTAACAACAAGCAGCTCGCCACTTGCGAGTGAAGGATCAGCCGTTAGATCTAACTCCACCATTCTTGCACCAACTAGCAGAGGAACAGGATGAGGAGAGCATACCGACGGCACTACAACCCAAAATAGTTATTTTTGCACCTCTTTGAGAAGAGGAGACCACCTATGCCATAAGACAACATTAGCTTTGAGCTAAGGCTTGACAAAGATACACCTGCAGAGCGTTTCATTTTTTTAGAATGAACTCGTGAGTAAGAAATTCCTTCAGAGGAGAACGATGCAGCCACTGGTAATCCTCAAACGGCAAAGGGAAACAAGCAAAGTACAGGAACGAATACAACTTGTAACTGTGTCTCCAAAACAACACATCACACAACTGGGAATTAACAAGTCCCTTTTATTTCTCCTCCAAGCATCGAGTAGGTCAAAATATTTTCTGGCCATGAGTCCAATCGTGCCTACTTTCCTACGACCTTTCCAAGATAAGAAAGCTCTTTTCTTGGAATGTCCAAGCATCGGAGTGTCTTTTGAGAAGGGTCACATGTGGACCCCTAAATCCAAATTGAGGTGGAACACCCGAGGCACTTAAAACAACATTAGGCACTCTAGATGACATAGTTAAAAACGAGGAGGAGTAGGAACTCTACATTACGCTTGGGAGACTAACAAATTTGACACCAACGGATGCTCCACATTTTGTGGAATTTTCTGGACCTCTTTTAGAGACAAAAAAAATCCCCAAGGAGACACAAACTACTTTCTACAAGCACACGAAAGCTTTGATTTGAGGCAGACCATTTTTCTTCTGCTCGATGAACTACCCAAACTTCATCTCTGAGACTTGAGCTTCCAAAGAAGACGCGGACATCCCTTTCATCAAACTTGCCCTTATGGCTAACAAGGAATCATTGAATTTTTCACCTCTGGATGAAATTGACAAGGTGCGCATCATCACCCGTACACTTAAAAAGGGGGAGTGTTTGAGTGAAGGGATAACTGTGCTAAATTTATGCTACACGCTTGCGTAGTCGATACATTATTTGGAGGTTCTTGCAAGACGTTGCAGTTTTTTTTGTAATTTGTTAGGAAAGGTCCTCTTTTGAATCTTCCACTATATATGCAGTTGATTACAAGAATAATCTCCCAAGTGTTATGTTTACAACTAGGGAGTGTTCATAACTATGTTGGAAGATCTAAGAGAGGAGTGACCACCTCGGTTTTCTCACCTATGCTGGACAACTCAAGAACTAACTTACATGAGGCAAATTGGAGGATGCAACCTGACACAGTGTGTGCATGACATTGTACAGGCAACAGCGAGGTTGTTTGAGCCAATACAACACCTTGTTAATGAATTACTATATCATCAATATGTTGTCCAATGTTAGATGATGCTTTAACACATCAACTGGTGGTGCTGTTGAGACCACTACTTACAAGGGAGCAAAAGGGAGTAGACGTCCCTTAGTGTAGCAGTATGAAAGGAGGGGCTGGTAGTTGTCACATCTTGTCTCGTCAATCCAGTGCAACCCATTGACTGCTATTGCCATTCAATTGCAAGTCTACCATTTACTCAAGATCGCCTTTTTTGACCCAATGAGCATGGAAAAACTCCTTGCTTGGCTAGGAAGTGCCCTGACTTTGTGATGGCCTGACATCTAATAAGACACGCCAAGACGCTTGCCACACAACTTAATGCCTTGCAAGAAGTTGCACATAGTTCAGTCCGAGAATAAAGTCAAAACTTTGTTGTAGATATGCTACTCTGAGATTTGTACATAGAGCTTTTGTACATGTAATTTACATTTTCTTAATCTAATCATAAACTCCCGAAAAGAATAGCTTCCGAACTTTGCTTTTTACTTTTTGTACAAGTCAAGCTTGGCACACCAAGGTCCTGGCACGACATCGGGGTCTATCTAGCCTTTGCTGTGGTAGTGCAATATGGAAATGTGTTTATGTCATGGCTGTGAGGAATGGTACAAAAAAAGCTTAAACAAGCTACAAAATATGATCCTTGTCATTCTTTTCCCCAACAATTTTGAACCATGTATGCATTCAGTATGAAAATTGAAGGCCATACACTTGTCAAAAAGGATGTCATGTGATATCATCGATGGTTTATTTTCATGATGAGAAAACTACATACTCTCTTACATGATGTTTCCTCATGATGTATGTAATTGTTTCTGTTTTAAAATGATCTTTGCAAATCAAAACTTTGGACAAGAAGATTCCAATACAAACTCATTGTGCATATCATTACATTGACCCAAAATCAATCTCAAAAATGAGATTTTGTTTCTAGATGGTATATGTTAGAAGAAAGTAATGATGTTTGTCTTGTAAATTTTCTTTGTGTTTGTGGGGTGTTGCAAGGGCTAGGTTACTTGCTGTTAGGACAATTCTACTTGGAGCGAACCTACATATAGCGTGAAAAACTAAGATAAGAAGAATAATGGGACTCAATGACTATAATTGATGATAACTATTATACTAGAGAAAGTGTGGCAAACACAGCTCTGATGTAGACTATCTTGAAATTCTCACGCCTAAACACAAATCTTGGAACATAGGAGGGAAATGTTTAGCAAAACAGCTCCAAAAAAGAAGCTAGCGTCTATGATGTAGTCTAGCCACTAGGGTGAGATAGTTAGGACTTCACGTAATCAAGGGGTTGGTCTTCCCCATGTATGGAGACAAGTGCCAAGCTTAGTAAGATCTTTAGAAGAGTGTCTATACAATTCTAGCGTACTGTGATGTCATTAAACAAGTGGAGGCTGCTATTACTGAATAATAGCAGAAAACTTGGGTGATGAGTGAGTTGTTGAATGGGGACTACCCAGCTCTGTTTGCATGTTAACAATGGTCTACGTTAGTAGACGCTTCCGAGTGTATGTGGGAAGATGCGTAGCTTACGAACCTTCATGTAGGCTATAGCCCCTCCGTTATCTCCTTCTTTCCAGGCATTCATGGTTATGTTGATGTAGAGTAGTCTGCGATCATAGCTTTGCATGTGATTAATGACTTGTGCATGCTTGATGTGATGTTCTTTTGTGTCTTGCATGCATGCATTGATGAAGTGAGGTCTCCACTCTAGGCCTTGCATGCTGTTGTAACGTAGTATGGATGTAGCACTGTACGTTGGGCAGTGCAAACTTCTTAGTCAATTGTAGCCTCACCCTAGTTAGACCCAACTAAAACCAAGCAATGCATGATCACACCTCATAACTGTTGACTAGTTGAGGCAAGAGGCATGCACAACCTTGGTGTGCGTGCAACACATTATTTTTCACATCTTTAGGGCCCATTCTTGCCTTTAAACCTAGATGCCAGAATTAAAGATATCTTGTATAAGCAGAGAAAACATCCTTTGTTCAATTTTGGAATTTATACTAAAAAATTCTTGAACTCCTCGCAGACTCCTTTGATTGTGAAACCGGCTGCGCCACATTGACTAAAAAAACATACATAGTATTTGCCACCTCAATTAAACTCATAATTTAAGAAGGTTTTGCTAAAGATATGCGCAACCAACACATTGCACAATCAAGTTTCACAAGTATTACAAGTGTAGAAGTATCTGCAACATACATGTGTTTGTGCTAAGAAAAGCATGTGATGTTATGAGGCCATGTTTGCCCAAAAATTATGACAAAAAAAATGTGACAAAGTGCCACTTTGTACATTTCACTCACAAGGTGATGGTTGATAGTCTGGGTCTTCTAATGGAAGAAAAAAAGATTAATCAGAGTTTTAATCAACATCAAACTTTAATAATGATCGATAGTCTTCCAAAACGTTACCTCATGAATTCTTCAAGCCTTCAGCAAGAACAAATCAGAATCCTTACTTTTTTAATGATGTAAGTATGAAAAATGTTTTTTTTCAGAAATAAATTTAACTATATATGATTAAGAAAAAATTCAATCACTTTTCAAAGACAAAAAAAATTAGAAAAATCAGATGATGTTATATTCTTTTTGACGATTTCACAATGAAAACAATTTATCCCATATAGATATTATTTTAATGGTACGATAGTGGTTTGTTAGAACCACACCACTTTCCATTATCCTAGTGTGGTTGCTTGTTTTCATGGAATACAAGCTTTGTAACTAAACGTCATTTCATTGCAAATTATGTCATGGTCTAAGGCTTACATAAAGACTGTAGCATGATAATATTGGAATCAAATGAAATGAAGGCATCCTTATGTTGGTGGTATTCTTGCATATGAAAAGTCATATATTGTTTAAAAGAATCACTTTGTCAATCATATTCTAAGAGGTTTCCAAACGTTTTCTTTATATAAATTATTTATTAATTTCTTCAGAACATCTACGTATGATGTTTAACATGAACTATATATAAGAAACTATCATGATGCATCATGAAAACATTAATTGGATTAAACCTTCTATACCCTTGCAATGCTACTCAAAAATTTCTCCACGTTGTTTATGGTTGATTGAACCCCTTTCATACCGTTAATGCGCATTTTATTGTTTTGCTTTATGTTTATGTCTCTTAGAAGATACATTACGTTACTAAACTTGTTACACAACCAGTTTACTATTGAAGCTTTGTAATCTTATTTTCATCAAAACGTCTACATCCATCCACTTGACTATTGAACTTAATGTTTAGTTCAAAATGTATTAAATTCTTTTGAGCTTTTCTCTTGTAGACCTGTAGAATTCCTTAATGAAACATGATTCAATATAAAACATTTTAAGACAATATTTACTTTGGTTTTCACCCGGCCTTCTTCTTGATTCAATGCAAAACACAACCACATAATACACTATGACTTGAACGGATGCACAAATAGCCTCTCCTCCCTTGCCAAATTAAACAAATGCATCCATGAAGTGCATCGAAAAGTGGGGATGATTCAAAGTCATGTGAATACATGTGTATTTAATCTTAAGAAAACATTATTCGATTGGGGTCGTTGATTAAAGTCAAGCAATGAGTTTTAGTACCTCAAAATGATGAGAGCTAATGCTTGTCCATAACGTGATACCTGCACATTGCCATACATGTGACAAAGCCTTGATTAGATGTTCTACTTATGAAAACATTGCGCCTATATCATAGTTGGGAATGAGGGAATGACACATGAATATTTAAAACAGTACAATGATGAATGTGTACACTTATGTCTTGTTGAAAACCCTCTGCTAGAACACTTCCTAATTGAAAAGAAAAGATACCTTTTGAGAATGGGGTGGGTGGTAGGGTCTCATTGATCCCAATTTAAGTGTTTTCTCTGTAAGGGGTTGGACCCTTAGCTATGAGAAAAAACGTCTTGGCGACCATGAATGATTCTGCTCAAACCTTTAATGAGAAAATGGTCTTTTATAATGATTCTCCAGAAAATATTTTAACCGAATGTTAGTGGTAAGAGTACAAACACATCATCAATTGTAAAAGATATCAAAGCAGAGAACCATGTGAAATTTTGTACATTTAACCGTTTAAGAGAATGGATTTAAGGAAATATAGTTGAACCTTTATTCAGAAATGTTTTAGCAATCCTTCTATTTTGTGAACATTGTACTAACATATAAATTCTAGGAAGCATTAAGAATTGGCTAGGGTATAATGTGGGAAGGATCGTGCCCATGGTTCAATGTTGTACACACATTTCAACCATGTGAACTTGGAGTGATTAAGTATAAATTTTCCATGTGACAAAGATGTTTCGAACATGAAGGTTTAGGTTGCATGCATTGGATTCGAGATCATGAGGACTTAGTGAGCTCTGGGTGTGTTTTGTTTTGACCAAAATGTGTAAGGTAAACAATTCGCACATGCTCCATGGAATTCTTTTTTAACGAAACCCACTTTCAAGTTCGAGATAAACTGTTCATGGTCGCAAGATGTGTTATCAATCACTTGTTTTAAGATGCCTTGAAAACATGTAGATGTTTTCTCATATAATTTTGGGACACATTAGGCATCCTTTCATTTGAAGTAAACTACACCCGAATATTTTAGTTGCATCCTACATAAAATGGTTGACATTTTCTGGTGTTTCTTTTTTTTTGGTCAAGAAAATGTGCACAACGGTAATTAAAATTGTAATTTTTTTCTTTTTTTGTAGAACAATAACTTCATGAATAAAACAGCAATCATAAATTTTCTCAAGTGTAATTGGAATTCACATACTTGATGGAAGATGGTGGAATTGATCATCCTCAAAGGAGGGTGATAAATTGGACCTTAGTGAGAAATGTTAATCACTGCTTGGAAAGGTTGGTTTAGCTTGTGGTTTGAGTTGGGTATTAGGTGTCGTGAGATTTAAGTTGTTGATTGGAACGTTTTCAACTCTGATACTGTAAAGTTGTTTAAATTGTGATACAAAATCAAATCATGTTCATAGATTTTTTTATAACGAAGTTCTAGTGTTTATGGCATTTCACTAACTATATTATGTGGATTGAATTGTTATCTCGGGATCGTTTTTGAAGAATTGAGTATCGAATTGACATTTTAGGATGAAATGTTTTATCATATGTGCTTGAGTACACTCAAGCACATATGTATGATGTGGTAGCTCTCCATTACACATGTAAGATTAGGAGGTGTGAATTTCATGGCTTCAAACCTAGGTTGAGTATACTTTGTAGTTACTTTGTGATTATCTATGTGCAAAATGATTCAATTTTGCATGTTTGACGTGCCACAAAAGCTCAAATTGATCATTCAAAATAGCCAACTGCAAAGATAATTTTTAAAAAACCTTTGGGTTTTCGTTTTTTTGGGGATGGTGTTATAAGGATTTCAACTTGCTCGCAGAAGATTTGTTTACCTCTCTACATTACTTATGCAATGTTATTATACAAAAATGACGAAATCTAGTTACATGGCAGTATTGACGCCATTATGTTTTGGTTTCGAATTTTGCAACTTTGTGGAAGATTTGGAGTTCTCATGTTCTCTTCTTTGAGTATTCTTCGTCACAATTTATTCCAGAGTATGTCGTCTTCACCAGGATGTCATGGGTACAGCAGATGAAGGAATGCGTCTTCTGTCAAGATTGAGAGCGGAAGATTTTGCATTGAGAACTTGAAAAGGAATGACCCGAATAACCCTGATTCACTATTGGAGATAACTGAAACTCACCATCAGAGGTATTAGTCCCTTATCCGTTCTTCAAAAGACGAATCGGGAAGTAATTCAGCAAGTTTCGTCACACATGGAACAGTCTGGCGCGCGATCATATTTGCTCGTTGAGAGAGTTTAGACAAGTTGGGCGGTGCACCTGGACAAGACACGTATAAGACTTCTTCCAGTCTTCCTATATCATACATCTTGGGAGGGAATGAATGGACCCTATGTTGTCGCATGAGTGTGCCACCTTATCGATCTCCGCGGCCAAGAGAGAACACACCCTAGGAATGGCTTATGATTACCTTTGATGATGAGTTTCTTCCTTTTCTGTGAAAACTTCAGCTGTTGTAGTGATTCGCATGACTAGAAACGCGAACAGTCCAGGCATATCCTAAAGAGTTTTTGGGGTTTCTCTGCCAGGCAGAGGCCCCAAACGGACGATTTCGGTATGAGTTTTAAAGGATGTCATCAAGTTTCCAATTCAACTTTCGTCCACACCCATCTGGCTTCAACTGGAATGTTGACTCAAGGGACTCTAAGGGGAAAAAGTCCGCAATACATTGGTTTCCTTGTCCTCAAAGCGTCTAGAAATCATGTAGCATTCTTGCTTATGGCACTAGATGCAAGAACAAGGTTCAAGCCTCGAGCTTTGTGAGCAATGATGGCTCAAGATGCCACAAGTTCCTCGTCTGCATCATGATCATTTTTTCCACGTTCATCAGGTATGGTGGCAAACTTGGATCAAAATGGTCTTCATCTCAACTACTTGGATCAACCTTATAACCTAAGACAACTGGGATTGGTCTTTGTTCAATTGAAAGCGCATTCCTCTTAGTGGTGTCAAGTAATCTTAATAATTTGTTGGAATTCTATAATCTGAATTTTATACTTGATTAAACAAATTCTTTTTTTCAAGTAGCTTTTAAAAGATAACTTGCTAGACTCTTCAAGTAACACTCATACAATGCCATCTTCAAAGACTTAGAAGGAACATTGTCTCCAAGATTAGGTAACAAACCCATGATCATGATGTAACTCAACAACTGAAGGATATTCTAAAAGTTGAAATATGGGTTGTCCATCCCATAACAACGATTATGATTTTTCAAGGAGATGAGTTCCTTCAAAACTTTTTTCTAAAATCTTACACAAAACGAGTTTCTACCTCCTTCTATTCTCATTAAAACACCCAGAAGTCCATGGAGAATTAAAACTTAGTTTGCTTGAATAATGCATTCAATGGAAACAAGTAAAGAACTGAAACTATTTTGGTGGTATATTTTCAAACCCTATCTGAAATTTCAGTCATGCTAATTTCTAACATATGATCTTTGCAATGTGAATTCCACTTTGTAGTGGACTACATCAAAGTTGAGATGCAACGATTTCTTCAAAAAGTTCATAATGCCTTACGGATAATGAAGTCGACAATAACATGATAAAAAAATTGAGTTTTCAAAGATTTCCCACTTTAGGACTCTCATTCAGTGTATGGATGCCTAGATTATAGTCACATTTTCAAAATGAAAAGGAATGTGTAAATATCTTAAAAAAACATAAGGATTTTTTCAGGCATGTAAAAATGCATTCCCAAGTGGATCAAGAATGTAACATCAAGGTAATGTTTTCTTATACTGTTGTTGTGAATAACTTCCTTCCACATAATCACATCTCCTTCTTGATGCTTTCTCTAAGAATCAAATCTAAAACTAAAAATTGCTTCAATATCCCCATTTTATGGTGGATGTTTCTCTTTTCGGCAAATCATCGTATTCAATTGTCAACTATTGTAAACAGTTGTGATCATTTCCTTGCAGAATGTTTTGTTTTCTTCGTTTATTATGGAATGCTTTAATTTTTTGTAGAATCTTGCGGATTTAGTTCTATCACAAATGAAGGTTCTTTTTAGAACTTATCAAAGTGGTTATCAACTTGTTCTTTGATACTATGCCGAAGGGCGTTAGAGATTTCTCCTTAATGAGGGAGGCCTTTTTTTACACCGCTAATAATAAAACGTGTGATTAAAAATGGCTCCAACATTGTTGTATATCATCATTCATGGATTGATTATCATGTAGAAGACATAGACGCTATCTATAAGAGTGATGTTTTGAAGATTCATACTTCAGAGACAAGCCCGTTGCTAGCCTTTTTCCATAATCACTACACGCATAGATCTCCATCACGGCATAACGAGATTTCCATTAGGAGGGTGAAAGTACACATGGTGACAAAGGTTGACACACATTCCGTTCTAATGTGAATGCTATGGCCCTACTTTTGGGAAGCACTTTTGCTAAGAAAACCGTTACTTGAAGTCAAAGTTTGCCATAGTTCCACTTTTCTTATTAGAACAAACGTGATACATTTCTCATCTCAAAATAAGCCAAGTTAAGGGATTAAGATCCTTAGATAAAACACAATTTTTTACATGTTGACAATTAGGTTGATCATGCCAGACACATGTATTTATGTGTGCTTAATTAGTGCCCGATCTAGAAAGATAAAACAAGTATACTTCTGGAATCTAAGTTTTTGATCCAAATGTCACTGTGTTACTTAATATCTGTTTTTGTAACAGTTCATCATCCCTTGTGTTTGTCGGATGTTCTTATTTTCTTCTTTCATTCCTTCTTTTTCCAATTTTCCATCAAAGTCAGCTATGTTTGTGCTAGTTTCCTAATGTTTGGATACATTTATTATTTGCAGGTCAGAATCGATAATATAAACATCTTTTTCAACAAGCATTTTCATCTAAAAATGATTTTCTTTTTTGTGTGTGGAAGGGGTTGAGAATTTTCTTGCAATAAGCTCTAAAGGTTATTTGATGGCCCACTTACTTCAACTCTGGATGGAAAATGCGTAAAACATTATTGTTATAGTAAAGCTACTTTTCCCATGCTTTCCTCACCATCAAAAGCTATCTACCACAACATGGAAGTATTATCGCCAAATGAACCATACAAGCACAAGGAGCATATAAGAAGTCGTCAAAAGGCCCTAGATTACCATAAAACTAAAAATATCTCACATTGTTCTCGTGATGAATTGTGATTGTTCAAAATGAAGTCTTCATCCCATCTTGAATAAAACATTTGAAAGCGTGGCATTTTGATCACAAAGAAACAAAAGCAGTGCACATGCGTATATCTCACATTGGTGAGACTGAAATAATTGTGATCCGAGCTTGTGCAGCAAAGTCCTCTATAGGTGTAGCTAACAAGAAAAGGAATCGTACGGAAGTTGCTAATGTTTGTGAACTTAATGGGGGTAGTTAGAACACGCTTTAAAGATGCAAAGTTGGTCTCCTTGAATACTAAGTAACTCCCCCCGTTCGAGCTTTTGGGACAGAAACTATACACAACAAAAAGATAGACTAGTGACTGCCGCAACTAGCTGATTGTAGAGAAAAACATAAAACCTGTTGGGGGCAATCCTCACGACCGATTTGCCTTGGAACTTCTTTTTCTTAGTTTTTTGGTCACAAAACGTATTTACAATAGGTAGGTGTGATCTCTTAGCACTTGTTCATCCTTTTGTCAACGACAATGTACATATCTCAAATTTACCATCAAACTAGTAGATGAGATCTTTCTTCACATGATAATATTTCAAGGATCAATCTGGGTTTATGGTGTCCTACAGAAGCATTTCACGGCCAAACTTATGCCCAATTTAGGTCGAGATGATACAAGTTTTTGCATCGTAAAAATGAAAAATTGGGGGAATTTCATTGAATTTTTATAAAAAGTAAAATGTAATTTAAAAAATAATTCTCTCCATTTCATTCCATGAAATTATTCCTTGTTTAGGTTATTTTGTAAACTTAATTATTTTCAAAAAATATATTATATCATCTATTAAACTAAAAAAATTAAAATTAAATTCATCGTGAAAAATACTATTATTATAAGTTTGTAGAATCACAAATCATGACTGATTGAGAGGAAAAATTAATTTATTGATTTTTTCATACTTTATAAACTTAATTTTCTATGCTAGGAACTACATATAATGTATATATAAGGCAATTTATGCTTATTGAAAAATACATTCAAGGGACACTATCTTCCAGATCTTTTCAAGAATGAGAAGTTTTTGATCATTCATAGAAAAACTTAAGGGAATCAAAAAATTGAAACTACTTAGTGAAGTTTAGAAACAAATGAATCATTTATGAATTTTTTTATGAAATAAAATATTTCTTCTTATGGTCAAATAATCAAAACTCTTTAGCGCTAATTTTTGTTAAAGGTAAAGTAATGTGCATGCATCAATATATTGTTTCTTCATGAATTATTCATGAAACCATGCAATGTTTTAGAAGTAATTATTTTTGAATAATTTTATGGGATTATGCGTCTCATAAAAAACATCATCATAGAAAAATTTCAACATATGAAAGCATTTAAAACAAATTCATTTTGGAAAATTTAATTTCAATGTTATTCATAAAAATAACTTCATGAATTGGAAATATATTGTAATTTTTTAAGTTTTATAAATTATTAAGAGATGTAAAATTTCCATGAACTAACTTTTCATTTGATACTCAATCGGGTAAATGATAATTTTGAGGCTAAAGTTGATTCTTTATGCCTTCATTGACTAAAATTCTGTATTTTATCGGATGTTCTTGGAAACTGGTGCCGAAAAACATTCAATTTGACTCATTTGAACGATAACATATTCCTATGTCCCCATTTTTTTCATTTTTTCATAGATAATTTTGTGAATTGTTTTCAAAATATTGGAACTATTGGTTAAACGATTTAAAATAATTATATGTTTGCGTTATACTTGAATTTAATAGACATTTAATGGTACACCTTTTGGATATAGTGTTTGACGTTGAATTTACAATGTTTAAGTGATATTTGGGTTTTTGCAATTTCCAGAAATTTATTATTATATTTTTCATTCCTAAAGGTATAGTAGATCTGTTTGAGGATGAATATTGGAACCTTACCCTTCACCTAGTCCATGTTGTGAACAAAGACAAAAACAAGGGGTAAAATGAAGAATAGGAGGGTAGCAATCTCCGACTATCGACTGTTGAGGATTATCTGCTTTTTTTCCGCTCGCTATTTCTCTAGCTAATTTTTTCGTCCTGGGCTTCACGTCCTCAAGTTGTGCGACGCGTGGTGTTGTCGTTTCTGTCTCCGTTTTGTCGGCCAGAGCATGCCGGGACTTCTCCTCTACAAAAACCCAATGGGGTGGGTTAGCAGCAGATCGATTCGACCAGCTTTTAACTACCCCCATCTAGTTTCCGAACGTTGGCAACCCCCGTACGATTCTTTTCTTCGTTAGCCACCCCCATCGAGGACTTCGCTGAAAATTGTGGCATATAGGCAATCTCCCGCAGCCCTGTCTCGTTTATCAAGAATGAGAAATCGTGATTCTGTGCTGCATGGACTCCCAGAAAATGCGATCGACTTGTGGACGGTCGCTAAGTACAGTGCTTTCGGAATGTCTACGAATGCGATCCAAACGATTATATTTGGTCACTCCATGGTCAAACAAAACCGCCGGGCCCACAGAGACTTTTTTAATGTAACGCTTGGTAAGGACTTTCCGAGACGGCTCTTTCTGGCGAAGCGATGTTAAGGGTGGATTGCACACGGCCTGAGCGATTGGCGATGGGGATGGAGGATGTGCGAGGGATCTAGGGTGAGGCTGCGTGTCGCTGAAATTGGTCGTTGGGGTTCCTCAACTATCGAGGTCAGCGATGACCTCAACCTCCTGTCCGCGTGGTTTCAGAGATGCCTAGGTTGCGTTGCTCGGCATTCCACGTCGATCCGTCCGAATAAACTCGATGCTTTCCACCCCTAACAATCATAGCGGGCCCCACACAGAACACGGATGACCGAATGGACCGAATGAACGGCCCAACAATCCACGTCTCCACCAATCACGTGCGATCATCGATAGTTGGAACCTCGACATGCGTCCGCGTTCGGGAAGAGACGCTCAGGATCTGACCGGCTGCGCCAGTCTTCTGACCGGCGATGATGATGATTGCTAAGCGGCCCGCAATTCGTCGCCTCCAAATGTCCTTCAACAACATGCGCAACGAACTGTCCGAAAGCGTCCAACGACCGATTTCAACGACACCCAGCCACACCCCTAGTTCATTATATGTATAATAGCGAAGACACACGGGCTAAACTAACCGCGACAAGAAGACAACGGCATCCTATAAAAATGGCGACATACATACGGTTACTTGGGACTTAGCCGTATCGAAGATTTCTTCAAGGACCCCATCGGATTCTCCTAGACAAGAAGTCAAGACTGCGGTGGCGGTTGCGACAAATCAGAAGATGACTCGAGCGTCCAGTCAAGAAAAACAAGGAGTATGGAGGACTTGACCCTGCGCATCATGGGATAGTCAAACCTCGCAATCTAAAACCTGTCTAATGTCTACTTTAAAGCCCAACCAAAGAAGAAAACTATAATTCGTCATCAGGAGTAAAAATCAAACAAAAGAAGCGATTGAGACAAGATCAAGTTATACATAGATATGCATTTGTGTATTTATGTTTATATTTCAATATGCATCTGTATGATTAAACATGAAGATATATATGTATGATTTCCTAGATTAAACTTCAAACACATGCATAAACATATGCATATGTATATGTATCTATGCATGAACCTCTTCACGTATATTCATATACAAAACTTTATGTAAGCACACACGTTTATGTACACTCCTAATTGTATTGATATGTACTTCTATTCATATGTAAATGAATATGTCTATATGTATATGTATAAGTATATGTATATGTATATGCATATGTATATGTATATATATCTATATGTATATGTATATGTATATGTATGTGTATGTGGATTTGTACATGTATATGTATATGTATATGTATATGTATATGTATATGTATATGTATATGTATATGTATATGT